>JAOUQW010000019.1:11301163-11315522 GCA_028565825.1 Olivaichthys viedmensis | reverse complement strand
TCAGGTGTGTGTAATTTGAGCGCGCCGCTCGTTAGAAGTGCGGCGAACTTGAACGAGGAAGCGTCTCGTCTGTGTCTTGCGGGGGATTCTGGGAATCGTAGTCCGGCTCCGCTGGCGTGTGTGTGCCACCATGTAGGAGATGCATAGAGCATTTATTTCTAAGCTGTCAAATTGTTAGAAATATGCGTTACCACTGTATACAATCAAATAAAGTTTATTAGCCCATCAAGATTTTACTCCTCTCCTCAGTGGCAGTGGAACTTTCATGAAGTTTGGAATTATGACTGCGAGTATCAAGTCTGAAGTCGGGATTTCTTTGTTTGGCCTGTTTCTCCATTATTATTAGGACCTGCTGTTTATTAGTGTGGTATCAAGTGTGCTTTTTTTAGGCTGGCCACCAAATAATGTGGGTGGATAAGACCGCTAACTTTAGACACATTTGCAAAGATAGCAAATTAACTTGATTATCTCAACTAGGACTACTCATGACAATTAACCTTGATATATTCTAAATATATTAGGCTGTTTATTTCTGTCACGGTCGCCATTGGACACGTGTTTGTGTGTGTTTAGTTCCGCCCTGTCTGGTCCCTTTGAATGTTGAATGTCCACCTGTTTCCTGTTAAATCCCTCATCAGCAAGTGTATAAGTATCAGAAGTATACCCGTGTGTCAGTCCGAGTTTGTCTTTCATTGCATGTCTGTACGTGTGTGCATGTCTGGTTAAGTTTGTTAATGTGTTTAAATAAATGTGTGAAAAGGCTTTGCACGTGTATCCACCGACTCCCGTCTCTTCAAAGTCTGACAATTTCAATCATTCTTACTCCTAATTTTGTATACTATCGTTTTATTGTTTTTAAAAAAAAGAAAATTTCCTGAATCTTTATCAGTCTACATTTTCTCACCCATATTTTTTCCGTGCTTAAAGATAAGTGCATGTTTTAAAGGGGGTGGTTTAAACGCAATTGAAAAACTCATGCCGTGACAGCTCTACTCAACAAAATGTCGAAATGGCAACCTCGAAGACGTAACTGCATGCAGGAAATTTCAATAATCTGAACTGGCCGTCTAAAAAAAATCAATCACAAGTCTTAATACGCATAACTTTAGCCACGTTTCTAGTGATGCTTTTTTTTTTTTACTTAAGTGGCTGTTTTAAATCACCAACTCTATGGCCCTATGTAATTTATCTTCTCTCTGTAATCACAAAGGATAGCACAGGTGAATGGAGAAGCCACTCATGCGGAGGCTAAAGAGAAAGCACTGACTAATTAATCTTCAGGAGGTATAATACCAAATGCTGTCAGGATGTTTTTTTATTTGTTGATTTGCTGTCATTTTAAGGCCATGTTGTATTTTTGAAAGAATTAAAAGATGTTTTGAAGAAAATTTTGACCACGACTTTCAACTAATTGCCTCACAGGGGATTTGGGAAGTGACTGACCACAAGCATACGAGCACATACAAAGACACCCACACAACCCTAATTTATTTTCTCATTGCCAGACACACTGCTACAAATTTGATCTTGCAACCCATGAAACAAGCTTTGAAGTACCAATGTGTTGTGCAGACAGGACAAACCGATTACGCAAGTTATTCATTGTCAGATTCTATTGGGAGGAAGAGTTCATTCTCTGATTGGACAGATATTTCCATGGTAATGCAATAATTAAATCATAAGGCGAACAACTAATTATTGCACCTCACAGGGATGAAGCTAATGACACTTTGTCAAAATGGGCATCAATGCAGCCCTCAGCCTTACTGGAAATAATTCAATTTAATTCTGTAAAAACTTCCTGTCGTCTCCAATCATTTTGAATCATGTTTTTTAAGCGGTTTAAGGCCATTTAAAGACAGCAATCTTTTAAAAATATATATATTTTCCAGGCTTTGAGATGAGGAGTGCATGAATTTAGGTTGGTGTCACATCCGTTCCCGCTACACCAGACTACATTTCCCAGAATCCATCACACACTCCAGCAACACTGATCCACTTCCGCTTTCCTATTCACCCAACTTCTGACCATGCATACCTGAAACCCATTACACCTTCCTTTATAAATAGCCCGACCAAACAACACAGCAATGCAAAGTCTTGCCTCTAGTTCACTAGTTACAATTCTGAGTGTTTACCCTGTTATTGATTACCCGATGTTGACTTTGTTATCTGACTCCCGTTTACGACTTTTGCCTAGCACTTTTTGTACATCGCCTGACTTCTGCTTGGAATACGACTACGATTAAGCCTTCTCCTCTTGATCTGTTTGCCTTACCAACATTTAAACTTGCACTTGCATCTCAACCGTGTGTTCTTCATGACAGTTGCACATTAGGTTGCACATTACCTTAAACACAAGTCAAAGAAAAGCTGGCAGAACCATACTATTTTAGTATAACTCACCATGTTGTAATTAAAAGCTAGAATGTGAGCACCCTCATTTATCACATGCAAATGCTCTCAGTATGTCATGTTGCCTGTTTAATTGATCTCTCAGCTCTAATGAGAACTGAAGCTAGAACCCAGAGTCACTGTTATGAACATTACAATTTGAGGCAAACAATCAAGGATGAAAACAGAAATTTATTGCTAACTGTAATCAGCAAGTCAACTCTAAAAATTCTGTGTTGTGACACATAAACAATGAGAGCAGTCGTAGCAGAAAGGGTAGCAGCTGTCTTGGTGGTTCGCGTGCATAGAATAGAGGCATAACTGAGACATTTCCTCCCAAATTTGAGTGGACAGATTTTTTGGTAGTTATGATTTTATTTTTTTATTATAACACTATTAAGTAGATGATGGAATCCTTGCTGTTCACTATATAAAATATATTAGGACTGCCAAATTCAATAAAAACATTTACTGTTATAAATCTGTAGCTTCAGGCATGTGTTTCATATTATTTCCAATCATTTTTTTAAAACTAATATTAACTGTTCTATATCAGTGTTCACCAACCTCTGTACTGTACAACAATGGTGCCCATTGCAAATTTTTCAAAGTATGAGTTGTCAAATCCAATTATGAAGCAGATTTGACTCAAATTACTTTGACAGAGAAGTGTTACCATTTCATAAACAATCTTAAACGTGTCTCATCTCTTTGTTTTTATCAAGAAAACTAATGCCCATGTGTGCAACAGTGTCAATGGAACATAGGGGGTGGGGATAATCGAAATTGGGCCAGCTGTAATTACCACACAGTACTTAAAAACGTGACATTAGACAGTGGAACAGGGACTTAACAGCATAATTGTGTTAATTCAGGTTCCCTATGTTGGAATAATGAATGTCCTAACATTACTGTACAAACACTTTTCTCTGCAACTGCAAGCCCGGCAATCATAACATAGTTGATTACGGTTTAGCATATAGAAATTGGGAGTGTGGGATTTTAATGGATTTCTATGGAGTTTACACTTCACTCACAAATGCAAATGAAAATGAAAACGCGAGTTGCGGGCCTCCATGTTGTCTAGCAGAAAAAGCGATACTTAATTGCTCTGATTTTACAGAGCTTTGCTTGAGTAATTTCTCCTTTGTTTAGACACAGCAACATGAAGAGGAGAAAAGGACACTGAGTCGAGAGATCATCGTACTCAATAATCATCTAATGGAGGCAAAGATCACCATTGAAAAGCTAAGAGAAGACAACGTAAGTCATATTTACTAAATTATAGGAGTTATAGAGACAATTCAACAGGCTAGCTGAATTTCCTCAAACCAGTTAAACAATGAAACTGGTGCAAATGCATTTTTTATATAATAATTTGCATGCATGTAACAATACAAATAAAATAGCACTAAAGATTGAAACCTTTCTTTAGGTACCATGTATAGTCAACTTTGTATAACAACTTTGTATAGTCCAGCGACACAATTAATTCACAGCTTTATTGGTTTAAAATCCACACCAGTCTCCTCCCAACACAGTTGACCATTGTGCAGGTTTTGTCAATTCAGGAAAGCTGCCTAATCCCACCATAAAACCTCAACTCCATCCAGAACAGACAGCGTTGTAAACTCTGACCCAAAGGTGCATGACCAACTTAAGATCATAATTTGTAGGATTTGTAAGGAGTAAATGTAATATCATTGAACAAACGAAGTCATCAGAAAAGCTATAACAACTAAACCCTTGTATTAAACTTAACTATTTATAATGAGTTGGCTTATGCAATTTCTTACAGGAATCATGCAACCATGGCATGACAAGAGACTCATGACAAGAGACTCAGACTTTTTTACTCATTAATTCATGGTCATACTTCGCTTTATTACCACAGGTCTAGATCAATCTGGGTCCTAAGCCACACTTTGAAAAGAAATACAGGTCACCTTCACTCTGATTCAATCCCATAGGGATTTGCAGTAGGCAGACCGTATGAGATGGTGATAATGGCGCAGCATTGCCCAGAGGGCACCATAAGAATTATTAGGGTCAGAGGCTGGATATGATGAGTACAGATTATAGATGTCTGGGGTGCAGGGAACCAGTGGGGATAAGACTTAAGTGAGACAACACCTAAGGAAGGGATTCAACTCTGAGGACTATAACGTCTCACTGTGTATAGAATGCTGGTCTGAGTGACAGTAAATTACAGTGGGATTGGAACAGTAAAAAAGAAAAAAATATATGGTATGATAATCGTACAGCCCAGTATTACAATTTTCAGTATATCAAGGTATCTGCTTACGACTTCACATTTTTAAAGAGGATTAAATAAGATACAATACTGCAGCAGTGCATATATTAAATTATTATTAGGACACTGCTATAACATTTTTAAAACTTGTTAAGAGGATCACCCTTATTGTCACGGTATAGTGGCGGAAGCAGGACACAGGCGCAAAGCTGTTTTGACATATATTTATTTAAACTAAACATTACATACATACATACACACGTGACATCCAACACAACAGAAGACAACTTGAGACAGAAACACAGGGATACTTAAAGGGAACACAAACAAGGAACAGCTGGTAATAATGAACCCAATCAGACAGGGCAGACTAGACTAACACAACAGAGTTCGGAGATCACACGCGGCGAGCGGCGCACCTGACACTTATCCTGCAGGTAATCAGTTTTCATTGTTTTTTACCTGGTACGTTTATTATTTAAAATGTAGGCTACTATGTTTTTTAAAAATATATATATTTTACCCCATTTTTCTCCCAGTTTAGTCGTTGCCAATTCCCACCCAGTAGCTAGCTAGTTCTCTCCTATCGCATGACAGCCACCAACCGCAGAGAGTGGGGCTAACACGTGCTTCCTCCGAGACACATGAAGCCTACCCCCGCATTTTTATGAACTGCTGCTCATGCAACGTCACAGGGCAGGCCTGCATACTCGGAGGAAAGCACCAACTGCCCTCTTCCATATACATGAGCTCACAGACGCCCACGATTGGCTGCTCTTTGATCGACAGGAGAGAAAGTGTAATGCCATCCCTCCCACTCAGAGCAGAGCCAATTACGCTGTCTTGGACTCCCGGCCATGGATGGCTGTGGCATCGTCGGGTCTCGAACTAACGATTTCCAGACGATAGGGCGAACGCTTTACTGTTGTGCCACTCGGGAGCCCTGATACAGACTTTTTAACCTAGAATTCACACCGGACGTGACTCGTAAGCGACTCGTCTGCATAGTGTACCCATAGCGCAAGCAACCTTCCATCCAATCCACGCCGTGCGAGTGCCGTAAGTGCTTTCTGCACTGACTGACTTAGGATTAGGGCTAGTCAATAACAACTGTTTTAGGGTGAGAGAATAGGATTAGGGTTAACAATAGGAGTTAGGCTGTAGGGTATAGTCAGTACTGAGCATTTTAGCATTAGGGTATAGGGTTTGGGTTATTGTAATACTTCAGAGTTAGATTTAGGATTTAAGGTTATGCATCAAGGTTAGTGCTAGTCAGCGTTAGTCAAGTCAAGTGGGTTTTTCAAGGGGTTTTTATTGTCATTCCTCCAAATACTTGTATACAATGGAACGAAATGTGGTTTCTACAGGACCATGGTGCAACACACAACAATACAGCAGCACGCTATACAGGACTACATAAAGTGCAAATACACGACAGTGAGAACGAGTGCAAATAAATACACGGGACAATAAATACACGGGACAATAAATACACAGGACAATAAATACAAGGGACAATAAATACACTATACAATAAATACACTACACAATAAATACACAGAACAATAAATACAAGGGACAATAAATACATGGGACAATAAATACAAGGGACAATAAATACACGGGACAATGCACGCTAACTAGACAGGATAACAGAACAATATTGGATGGTGTATAGTCATAGTAGCATGAAAAAGAAAAAAATCATGTGTACATCTTGTGCATTTTTAACGACATTTCCCTTAAGTACAAAAGGGTTAGTGTTTGAATTTAACACACATGCCTTCATGTGCTATCGAAATTGTTGTAAATGAGAGTTCCCGACCTAAAAGTTCCACATGCAAGTCCTCTCAAGTTGTAATTAAGTGGGAGCTTTTGAAATAATTTTTATACACAAGTTTCTGACCTACTGACCCTTACCTTTTTATTATGGTGGAGGAAAGAACGGTTTCACTTGGCGATGGTAGGCAATTCTTCATCTCTCTGAATACAACTTACCTTTATTAGTCTACCAAATAGGCTATAGACTGTTGGTTACATTATATATAGTTTTACAATAAGGAGAAATGTTAGAAAGATGCCCAAATAGATCAGGCTAGCTAACAAGCTATCATTAATGATGCACATCAAACCAAATACTTCATAATTACAACTCCACAAGTGAGAAACAGGCCCATCCAATGAGCGTGTGATGGCACCATTAGTCCCTTAGTATTTTCCTAGCCATGTGTTACAGCTCTCATGTTACATCTGCATCTCTTTTCGACACAAGGCACAATTAACAGATCACATTGCTGCATTGAACTGCATTGGAAACTATGGAAACTATATTTCCCAAACGTTTCTTTCAAATAAAATAAAAAAGTCATATAATGCCCTATCTTTGTATTACTGCTTCAACACTTTTTTAGTAGCCAGACCATTAACAGAGCAATCTAAATTACTGATGCCTCTTAAAGAAGTTTAGTACAATGATTAAAAAAGCCAAGTATAAAATGTTGTGACTATTTGTCATAAAATACAGTATATAATATATTTAATTCTGTAGCGTTCTCGGTGTTAATTATTCATCTCTCTGATGACTTTAAATTATTGTGGAGGAATATTTGTGCCAAGCCAGTTACACACAAAATTTGATCAAAGAAACAGCTTTTGTCTACACACACACATCGAAGTCTGACGCACTGCCTTTATTTATTTACCTGCTTATACCGTGCTGTCAAATCATGCCTCTAAGTGACAAAGTGACGTCCCTAAGGGTTCGTAATAAAGAGAGAGTGGATGCGCATGGCTGTCACTACCATACATCACTTCCCTCTAAACTATCAACTTATGCAAAAGGTGGGACATCCAAGGAATGCTTATGTCGGCTTTGTCACAAAGCTACCTGATATAATCAGCAGGATAAGAGACTGACCAAACAGACAAAGCACAGCAGATGTAGCTGTGAAGGAAATCTCATTTTAAATATTGAATTTTTATTACTTGCACTTCTTTACCGGTGGGTATCATTGCTTTAAACGTCACTCAGTTTCAATTACACTGATTCGTAATAAGAACAAGCATCAGAACAGATCAATCATGTGTCATTCTTGCAACTCAAGCTCCAGCGCTGGATGCTGAGATTATTTTATAACTGTCTTAACGATTTAGCTTAGCAGTAAATGTGTTTTTTGTGTTTTTTGTGAACAGTGGCGTCGAGGCTCTAAAGCGCAACAACTAACAGCTGAGCAAACAAAAATGAGAAACAGAATCTCAGAATCTGGTAAACTTGTACAAGCTAAGATTTTATGCAGATGCACCTTTTTCAAAATCCACATTTTTGGCCCAATTGTTTCAGACGTAACTAAGCCAGTCAGCTTCAAGGAACTTATATTTGATGTGGCCTGTTGTATCACTGTATGAAAGCATAAAGCCAAAACAATCAAGAAATAAATGGACATCAATACAGCGTATCACGCATCAAGACATCAGTCTCAGCGCTGTAATTATAGCGCCGATGCGTCAGCTACTCTCATGACTCCACCTCTTCAGTGAAAGGGAGAAATTGAAAATGCCTAAGCCTCCAGTCCCAGCATTTTATGGATCTTTCCAGCATTAATTCCTCTTGATAGCTGCAATCAGGAAGTACACTCTCGGGGCACTGCAACTCGCTCTGCTGTTCAGGATTAAGTGTAGTGTTTTACCGTTCGGCCGTGACACTCAACCCTGGCTTGACTGGGATGGCCGTAACTGCAGGAAGGCTGAGTGGAACGACCTGCTGGGCTACTATCTACGGTGGGAATTAAATCTTTCTGCACCTCTCCATGAGTCCATTATCTCTGTCACTTGAAAAACACACTGCATGATTTCATGTTTTTTTTTTTTTTTTGGGTGTGTGTGTGTGTGGGGGGGGGTGTTAGAGCATGGGAATGCACAATGAGGACCAAAACCAGGAAATCAATCAGTGCTTCTAATGCAGAGGATCGGCCTTGGCATACTATGTTTTCTTCTCTGTATGACAGCGAGTAAAGTCAAGAGGATAAATTTTGATTTATGTTAGACTGTCAGCCAAGCACAAAGGTCAAAATGTCTTCTCATTTCAATAAGAGCCCTGGGTTTTTAATAACAGGAAGGGTCAGGAAGGCCTTTTCACTTGTGAATACCTTTTTGTATTTTGCATTTTTAACAGTAACATCAAGTATTTTATATCCTCGTATTCAACACAACCTTAGCTAATAAGATATGTCATCCAATAAAAACTCATAAGAAATTAGTAGAATATATTAGTATATAAGCTCTCATTGGCTGGGGTGAAACCTACCAGTGCGAAAAGATTCTAAAATATGTGCACATCATCACTTCATACAGCATCAACAAAGATGATGGATGGAAACTGATCTATATACAAAATGGCAGATTGAGTACTGCAAACTATCAGTTTTTCTCCAAATGTACAACTTCGTGTAAGAAAATGATTCACATTGACAAACTGGGGCTTGCTAGTTAACCCAATAAGGACAATGTGCAATGTGCAGTGATTTTTAATGTGTTGCTACTAGATTTAGCTCTTTAAGAAAAGTAACATTTTGTCATGAGCATTTCTTTTCTTTTCTCACTCTTTTTGCAAACCCATTTTCCTCAGGAACTAATGTCCACCGTAATTTGAAAGCTTTATATTGTGTTTTCACTGTATGTTTATATTTCACTGTGCCCTTAATAATAAAGTGCTTTCTTTCAGAGGTGTTGTCACGTTGGTGACCTCCCCATCATGATGACAGTGGCCTGCCCCTGCTTCACCTCACAACTGCACGCTACAAGAAGAGACCGTGAACTACTAGCCTCCTGAGACAGTGGGTCAGCTTGAATGGCAATTTAGTTTTGTTGCTAACGCACGAGACATGTCTCAGAATTTGTTTACTGCTAAATATATATTCATGACCATATATAAAAGTATGACTTACATTACAGGATTTACAATTGTGACCTGTACCTGTAAATGTATGAACTGTATAGAGGGTAAGCATAATGAAAAATAGTAGAGCAAGGCAGAGAGAATCGACAATATTTGCATTCCAGCTCATTGTTTATTTTGAGATGCTACAGAGATCATTACAGAAATGTCCTGGTGGAGGAGTTAAAATGGGCTTAGTCAAGCATCGGGAGAGTGAGACCTCTGAGGATTCTGTCTCTTAAGGGCATCAGCTGCATAAATCTGCCTAGTTTTTTTTATTCATATACAGTACATAGTGGTGGGGCCATGAGCTGAATCCTCAGTGCATCAAGTTTAGAAATGCTGAAGCTTAATGAGAAAAAGATAGTATGGTTCTAGCAACCATGATGCAATTTCAGCAATGTTCCTCAATGATCAACAGTCCAAATAATTCTACATGGCAACCAAGAATGGCAGGGATGGCACATTTTCTAAAGTAATACAAAATTCCCCCCAAAATAAATAAATAAAATAGAAATGCTAAAAGTCAACACCATGGTAACACTAAATAATCATTTAACCTTTGGGAGGAGTTGTGTGTGTGTGTGTGTGTGTGTGTGTGTGTGTGTATATATATATATATATATATATATATACACAACTCCTCCCAAAGGTTGGGTTAAAATAATAGTTCAGCGAAAAATCAAATTTACACAATTTTCCACTTACCCCAAATGTAGCCGATCAGCCAAGACATGTTTCATGTCCAATATTTGCTTCTTTACTTTTGCACTATCACTACAAGGCTAATGTAGCAAATGAGTAATGGATGATTGTGTAAATTTGATTTTTCAACCTTTAAAGTCAGCTGACTGGGCCTGTCAAACAAATTTACAAAATCATCCATTACTCAAATATCTCCTGTGCAAGCTTTGAGGTGTGTTTAGAGTAATTATTACTTGTAAAAAAAAGTGTCCCTATAATTATGATGGGCAGTGTTGCATAAAACACATATGATGCATGTTTCACATGTTTCTTGGAACTGCAGGAACTGTTTGTGGTAAAAGTTTGAAATATCTTAAATTACTTCAATATGAGTAGACCAATTTATAAGCGGAAATTATTGCTTGGACAAACAGTTCGGCTAATGAGGCCTGAGCCCAAAAATATACATACAGTAGTGCTTAGAAAATCACACACGCAAGCAAGGATGAATGAAGTTAATTAATGCCACCGTTAAGCAGCACGTATAAAACGAGCTAACAAGCAAACTTGTACGTTCGCTAATAGGACTGAGAACACAACATAACAGTGGTAGAGGGCTTATCAGCATCATCCGTGACAAAAATCCACAGCTACCCGGATAACTAACCTCTAGAAACAAACTGAATATGCCTCAGGGAGTCCGAGCCCTGTTACCAAGGAGGGCGCAGACAATAAAGCACAGTGGGGGCCTGTCGCGCTTGGGCAGTACAACGGTGACCTAATAAGGTCCATAAAGGCACACGCATGCATGCAACCAAAGAGAGCGAATAAGACAGTGCCGATGGAAGGATGGAATCACCGTCAGATGCTGGATGTCTGGACTTCAGGGGACGGAGGTAACTATGAACTTCTCCAGCCAGCAGGATGTCAGTTTTGTGAAGGAGCGCTACACACTGACGCCCCGTCTCCAGCAGATGAAATGAATAAGCAGGAGGTCGCCGTGATTTCCATAAAACGGCCTGTTATGACAGTGATTGCCATCCTCATTAACTTGCAGTGCTGAAAACTTCAGTGTCAAGCAACAGATTAACGATTTGTGTATTTGATAATAAATTGTTCCTTGGTTGACAGTGATAAATGCTGCAGCATGTGTTGATGTCTGGACAGTCTCTGTTACACCTTTGTTTGACTAGAGCAGAAATCGATAAACGATGCTATGCGTTCTTAAATCATGGCCTCAGATGAGAGACTGTGTGCACTAGAAGACACTGATTTATTTATTTATTTATTTTTGTCTTGTTCTTTTCCATCCCTCATTTGCTTCTCTTTTACATTCAGTCTTGCAATGAACAGTGAACAAGAAAGCTTTTTTTAAACCGGCTCCTTCAGACTTCGGCTCGTGTTAAATGACAGCTGTCAGTTGGAGATTCTGTCCCGCTATGTCACGCTTATCCCCACTCTTTGGAGCCGTTTTAAAGTGGAAATAGCTGTATAGCAGGGATAAAGGCATCATGCATCAACTTCCTGCGCAAATTCTAATCCGACTGGGATAAATCTCACTGAGTGATTTATAAGGATAGGCATGTCGGGAATTGACTGCCCAAAGTTTTGATATTTCCTCTGTCAGTAATTCCAGGATGAGTCTTTTTCCACAAACTCATAAATACTTAAGGCATAAAAATTCAGCTCCATTTTTACTACTATCCCCTTGTGTATTTGGACAGATTGTTTCTTCTTAAGTGCTCCATGGAGAGTGTAAAACTGTTTTATAGGGCTCTAATAAATTAAAAACACATTAAATGGTACATTTCAAAAGTGTCTTCCTTAATTCTTTTAGTCCCCCAAAAGATCTGAATAAACGGATGCATCTAATGTTATTATTACATTATGGAGGATCTAAAACACAAAAGACAATGAGTTGTACACAAAATATCCTCAAAAATACATCCATATCTGAGTTCCATCAGTGTACTTTGTGAAGAAATAAAACTAAACCGCTGAAATGAAATGAAATGAACAAATACATATATTTTTGTAGAAACCAAAACTAAATACCACAAATGTGGCAGTTGGATGCCTCTAAAATCCATTGCTTTTCAGAATATAGGCACACCAAAGTACAAAAAAAACATTTTATAAGTGCTACCTTCAAGACAATGATGCAAAAGGCTCCCTCGGGTGGACAAGGTATATTTTAATATATGACGAATTGCACACTGGGAAGGAATTTGCGGCCTACGTTCGCTCTGCATTCACAGTAAATTTGTTTATTTGTACTGGATTTATGACTCATTTTCGTCTTTTTGGTGGTCTAACAAATGAAGCTTCATTATTATATCATATCATGACAAATATGCAGTTCTCATCTTGTATGTTTGAAAAGGCTTAAATGGTTGAATTAGGGGCAAAATATTATCGTGAAATACGTTTGAATATTCTGAAACATACTGTATGTTTTCATATCCCTGCAAAATCTAATTTCCTTATAAACAAACACCATGAACACATGCAATAAACTATTCGTTCTGTCTGATCTATTAGGCTAACGTCAAGCTAACGTCAAGCCCAAGCCTCAGTGAAGTTAGATTTACTTTAATTTAAGGTTCACAAAGCAACCGAGTTGTTAGAAAATTCTCTTTATTGTGTAAAAATGAATGAAATTCCGAGCTGCATTAATTCTTTACTTTGGGTAAACCAATGTATAAAATATGATGAAAAAATCCTGGCTGTGTTGGTATCATGGGACAAAATGTGCACTGGAGTGTTGATACCAAATAAAATATCCATTATTTGGCAACAAGAGAAAAGACCTTTAGGCAATCAATAAATAACACAGGGATGTCATTACCTAAAGAAAACTTTGTAGAAGTCAGGAATTGATTTGACTGCACTAGATAGTAAAGGCTTGCTCTCTGCTAGGTGGGCTTATTATCCTTAGCACAGCAGGCCGACTACGAAAAATATTTTATGAACAGGGATAAATAAATAAAATCTTTTTGCATGTTTGCTGCAGGCAACAGAGAAACACTTACACCTGATTAGTTAAGATTAAAATTATTCAAACTTCTGCAGCCAGCACAATTTTCTTCCAATGTTTTTTTGTTTTCTTTTGGAAAGGGAGAAGCTAGGATTTGTCATTGCTGTATAATTTATAGGTGTCCATTTAATTTTAATAATCTGTCTTGGTGGAAATAAAATTGCAAAGATATTACTTTTATTATTAATTCACAATTATTTGCAGTGGCGCCGCTCCGCCATTTGACAGTTTTATGTTTATATGTAGAAAGATGGTCTAATTCGAGGTGGAACTGTTCTTTATATCGTGTGGTGCCATGTAAAAGCTGTTTACCTCTGCTAGCTACAATTAATTAACAAAACATGTTGAAGGAACAAGTAACATGATTCGACTTTCTACAGTATCTACATGAGATCAGGTTGTGTGTTGACACATGCACATGGGTTTACCAATGAGGAACAAGGCATGTCTTGAAATGTTTGCTTAACCATCAGCCATCAAGTCAGCATCACATTTGTGCCAAGGATCTTAGTTATTTAGTGTAAATGCACATGTAGGCCTTGTGTGAAGCAGACCACTGCATTTGGCAAGCACTGCATAAGAGATACATACATATAAAAGACTTAAGCCTAAACTATTGTGCACTGCACTGCAGACAAGGCATTATGGCACCTGGATGAAGATACTGTAATTGTGAAAGATTAATGATTAATCGTTGACCCTTTACAAAACAATTGTGCCAGCAATACTTAATCTGACACAGATTCAAGATATCACTTTTCTGGCCAATAAATCTAAGCATCTAAAGTCGACATCATTTTGCAAAGGTACACAAATTTGACAACTCTGTGCAAGGTCCAAAAAGATCTACTGAACTGAATGCATTCACTTCAGCATCTCATGCATACACTCTCAGAAAAATAGGTACTAAACTGTACCTTTTATTTGTCGCTGGGGTGGTACCCTTAAGGGTACATCTTTTGTACCTTTTAGTATGTATCTTTTACCTAGGACGGTGCTTGTACTGTACCTTTTTAAAGTCTTACTCTAAAAGCTAATTAAAGGTACGACAGTGGTC
>JAOUQW010000019.1:11290673-11293588 GCA_028565825.1 Olivaichthys viedmensis | reverse complement strand
TACCTTTTTAAAGTCTTACTCTAAAAGCTAATTAAAGGTACGACAGTGGTCCTTAAGCTCCAATTATTGTTATGTACCTAAAATCATTTTTAAAGGTACACTATATTCCCATTTACAGGTGAAAGATACATACTAAAGGTACAAAAGATGTACCCTTGAGGGTACCACCCCAGTGACTATTAAAACTGTCCTCATAAGAGAACATCACTTTTTCCCCAATTACTATGTGCATGTCATTATGAGATCTTCATATGAGGACAGTGGTGTAGTAAGGATGTATTTATTCCAATATATGTATTTATTTATCAAATGTATTTATTCCAAATGAATAAATAGAAATTGTAAAATGCATGCATTGTCATAGATTGGGTCTTATGATGATATGGATATGTAGGGGACTATTAAGGGACCCAGAATGCTGTATCAGAGCTCAAAGGGAAACCTACATGAAGCGCATAATATACCCATAATGTACACAAGACCTGCATGATGATAAATGGTTAACAGTCCTTCCAAGACCTCATGTCTGCTTCCTCTCTCCATGTTGTTATACGTACATAGTCTAGCAGCTTGCAATGTTAGAGCATTACAGATAATCCAAAACACGATGGCACGTCTGGTTTTCAACCAACCAAAATGTGCTCATGTTACTCCCCTTCCTCATCTCACTCCTCTGGCTTGTACAGAACTTTTATCAGAACTATGTGTTCTCGTTTGAACGGTTCAAGTCTGAGCAAGCTAGCGAGTGAAAGCTAACATAGCAAGCGCAGCCTAATGTGATAAGTGAGCATCGGTGGGTTGGTACATGTCGGGTTGAACAATCTCGATTCTTTCCGCTGCGTCGTTGTGTTTAGCCCGAGTGGCATAGCAGGCCGGGAGTCTCGGACAGAGGGATGTCAATTAGGCATTATCATTAGAATATCAGGTTCACCCCTGCACAGTTCTCTGTGCAACTGGTGTTTGAGCAGTGTTTTATAATATTTATGTCTTGTGTTTTAAGTCAAACATTGCTGGCTGTTTAATATAACACATACGTTTGATATCATACATACTTTTTTAAATATGTTAATGTTTCTTAGGACTTTAATGTAATATCTAGGGTGGCCTTTTTTTTTTAAATGTTCTAAAAACGTTGCTTTTGCATTTCTAGCAGAAAGCCAGGCCAACTTCTTAAACCCTGAGGGCAAAAAGATTAAAACCCTGAAAGTCGAAAAACCCAAAGCAACTCTCGGCCTCGCCATTCTTTCTCTTTCTCTCTCTCTCTCCCTCCAGCTACAAAATGGTTTTTATCCTTTGCCTAACCTTTTACTTCATTTGGTTACTTGTTCATTCTGGGGCTAATAAGATTTACTGACATATGACTTTAGCCCTCTTGTCAATGTATGTTTGTGTAAGCTGTGAGGTCTCTGGCCTATTGATCTGGCAAATTGATTGAACCTTCTGCTAATTTCTGATGAGAAGGTCCTTATCCTTATCCTTGTCCAACTCACGGATGGATTTTGCTATTCAGTTACATAACTACCAGCAGAATTCCCCTAATAAACTTTTAAATAATCCTATTGAGGAAAAAATGTATTGCAAAGAAAAATATTGATAAGACTGACTTGATAATTGAGACCTTCAGTCAAAGGCATTGGTGTGGTCTATAAAATTAGTAGTTGTGGCCTGTATAAACATCTCTTTAATTCCTTTTCATCTCAAGACAATCAAAGCAATTGCCCTGTGAGCCACTGTAGTGAATTAGCATAATGAGCCTCCGAGGGTTGAGCTACCTGCATTACCTTATCAATTTGCAACGGTGGCTCCAACCGTGAGTCAATTTCAAAA
Source organism: Olivaichthys viedmensis (assembly GCA_028565825.1). Lineage (NCBI taxonomy): Eukaryota > Metazoa > Chordata > Actinopteri > Siluriformes > Diplomystidae > Olivaichthys > Olivaichthys viedmensis. The sequence goes on along the minus strand of JAOUQW010000019.1, from coordinate 11,291,761 downwards.
AGTGCCCAATTAATTTACTTAGAAAGTCAACATAATTATGTTGATGAGAAGTCCCTTGTTTTACATTCAGGAAGGAGGGGGTAAGTGCAGAATAGGTAAATACTGTACATGTTTGAACTGAGGAAGGAATGCTTCTGCAGTATTAAGACATAAACACACCTCGACATTATATTTTGTTACACATCAATGACTCTCTTTTTCACCAGCGCTCCCTTTATTACCGGAGCCATCCATTGGCAGATCATTTAATTAGTTGTTATTTTCATTTTTAGATCATTTTGCTTCCTAAAATGGCATAACTCATTTTTTTCATGTGATTACCCTAAACGATAAGTGTCAAACATGAGTCATGTTTGTTTGTCTCATGTTTTTCAAAATTGATTTACCTGATTAAACTCATCTGCTAATTATCAAGCCTTAAGGAGTTGTGTGCCTGGCAAGAGGAAAACGTCCAGGAAGGGAACTGGACACCGCTGATCTAGACTATGAAAGGCATTTTAATACTATTAAAATTTAGCACTGTATATAACTATATAATGGTATATGAATGTTACACATGACACATATGGTACTGGCGTTACAGGACATAGTCACCCATGTTAATTAGACTAAAGAAAGGAGATTAGTAAAGGGGATGCTTGAAAAAAATGTTTGGCCCCAAGAGTCTACTTCGAAGTAAAAGAATATAGAGAGAAAACACCGACTGGAAACCACCAGTTGGGGCGCTCGATCTATTTATCCCATTCAAAGTGGTGTTGGCCGAATCGCAAAAGCATCGATTCCTCGTGACCTACTCATTTAAGAGAATCGATTCAGGAAGACGATTTTTTCTTTCTCTTTAAAAGAAAACATTTTTATTTTTTATTTTTTTACTGCGCTCTCGTGCTTGACTCGCCAAAAAGACAAAGATGATGCGATTATGAGGTATTGAAATAATTATTATAACTCGATTGTAAACTGTAGGTATTACCAAATTACCTTTTTTTCTTTTTTTACGTGTAAAAACAAGTTGCACACAAAGCGAATGTGCGTTGCTGTAGGCGTCGAGACTGTAGCCCCAGTTTAAAAAAGAAAGAAAGAAAGAAAGA
>JAOUQW010000019.1:11283173-11288173 GCA_028565825.1 Olivaichthys viedmensis | reverse complement strand
TAAAACGATAAAAGATACAAAGCGATAGAAAGCCAGCATACTCTCGACCGTGTTTGTGTTTTTTTTGTTTTTTTTCCCCTTTCTCTGAGAACGTCCAATATAAACATATCTTTCTCCTAACGACAAAAAAAGAAAAAAGAAAAACGGTTAAGACGTCGCCAGTCGTTGGTTTTTTTTTTTTTTGTTGTTTTTTTTGTTTGTTTGTTTTTTTAAATTCCGACGATTCTAACGTTATTTAACGATGCAACTCGCAGTTATAAACTTGCACAACCGATTATTAATAAATAAAAAAAAAACAACCCCAACCCTAACTCTGGTAGTTATTTGAGCGTTAAAGCTTAAAGCTCGTTTCACGCCGGCGCTGCTGACCGTTAGCTAATTTGCTAACGCCGTCGGGTCGCGCGAGCTGCTTGCGTTCGTCAGCAGGTCGGCATGGACGAGGCGCGTGACAACCTTCTCCCCTCATGTCACCGACTATGGACGAGAATCGACGAGCTTTAAGTTGCTCGTTTGTCATATTAGTTGAAGGAGTTGCATTTTTTTTGTCAACCACACGGTCCTGTTACGCGAACGTGCTACCACATTGGCGGGGTCGTGCTCATTTCGCAAAGCGCGCGCGCGCAGCGTTGAGGTGCCAAGCAGTCGTTTCTGATTTTGATGAAGACAGTAGGCCATCACAGTTGGGAGCAGGCATCACAGGCAATTAAAAGACCATTAGTTGGTTTGCTCTCGCTCAGGGTAATCGACTGTGGAGAGAAAAAGAAATGGTTTAATGCATGCATGAATTAAACCTGGCTGATTTACTCACCATATTCACAGGTTTGTCAGCCTGACAGGAGCCTGACAGGAGCCTGACAGGAGCCGGGGTCTCTGAACCGTCCGATTTTCCACCTCACTTGCAGCTAAAACTTTTGTTGGCTGGAAGTACGAGACTATTGTGGCTAAACAAGTATCGGAAACCATCACACATACCTCGATTATTTCTTTATATACGAAGGGCAATGGTGGCTTAGTAGTTAGGGCACTGGGCTACTGATCAGAAGGTCATGGGTTCAAGCCTCTGTTGGGCCCTCCCTGCTCCAGGGGCGCTGTATCATGGCTGGCCCTGCGCTCTGACGACCCCAGCTTACCAACATGCTGGGATATGAGAAGAATCAATTTCACTGTACTGTACTTGTATAGGTGACATTATTATTATTATTAAGAGACTCATATGAGATTTCTGGCACTGTATGATATCACACGGCTGAAATCAGTGACGGCTTTTTTGAACCTGGGATAGCTCGATTGGATTTGCTCAAATTTTCCACCTAAAATTCATCTGTTCAGCCAAGACTTTTGGTCGTTTAACTTTGGCTATTTTATTTTTGATATTTTGAGACTTATGACCACCAATTCGTCCCAAACTGTATGCTGAAATCAACACGCAAACCTCAAACTGCGTCGAGTTTGTTAATTAATCGCAAAGAGACTTGCATATGTGTCTTCTGTTACCGTTTGAGATATAAAAAATGAACGCGTCCATCACGTGCTTGAATTCATTGATGGTGGCTATTTTGAACCTGGGATTATTTGATTGATTAATTAATATATCAAATAAATAAAAATGCAAATTCAGACGTATTCTGTTGTTTTATGAAATTGTTTATGCACAAATGGTAATACATAGGCAGTGTTGTTTGAGGGACATGGGCGATGATTTTATGCATTATGCTAACTGGTTGTCATAAGTTTCCATTACTTGTTATTCATGTCAGCGTTGTTTTGGACGCCAAGTATGTCTCGGCTGTTCGACTACATTTGGTCTAAGGGGGAAAATTGTGGAAATCTGATTTTCTCCCTGAACGTTCCTTGAAGTTCCTATTGTTTAGCTACCTCATGGTGGTTTTCTTAAAAAATCATTTGCATATGAAAGAAATAGACCTCTATGTGTAAAAGCTCTTCTTTAACAATAGCGCCAGCTCCCTATTTCAGAAAGAGCCTCAGAACGGTGGTCACTGAGGAATGTGCTGAGATGAGGACACAGAGACAAGATTAAGACCACTCTTGGATGAAAGTGCAATGTCAATAGGGACTCTACCTCGAAGAAAGAAAGAAAAAAAGCTTTCTTAGTCAGGGCTAGGCCTAATCTACAGCCGGGGAACTGGCCCTCTGTGTGTGGAACTTATTTAAGGCTTGCAGCTGAGCACATGTTCCTATGGCAAATAAAAAGAAATAGTTTAAGCAGGTTGCTGTTATTAGACGATTCCTCCCCTTTGAAGTGTGTAGTATTTGTTTTGCTCCACTTGGCTGTCAAACTAATACCTTACAAAGTGAAAATGAAAAATGGCTGGGGGAGCAGCAAATCCACATAAGAATATTTTGGGGATTACAGCTGGAGTCTGCTATGCCCGCCTTGCTATTGATTGGTTGCTTTCCTCCAAAAAAAAAAAAAGAACAGTAATATAGGAGAGGAGATGAGATTCTTTTCTAACTTTTCAATCTAAGCTATGGTTAAACATAATACTGTTATTTTCCCACATATTTTATCCTCTACAGAGTCCATCAGCAATAAATATAGGCATGACACCGCTCTTGTCTTATCGTTTCTTTGGAGTTCTACAACAGTATAGTTTAATTGAATTGCCTTTAAGAATAATACTGAGCTTTACTAGGTAGAAAAGAAAATTGTAATAGCATTGAATAGAATAATAGATCGATTTTGAATTGAACAGTCAGACATTTGTGGGGAAAAGGCTTTTAAAATATATATATTTTTAAAGAAAACATGAAAGGGGATGATAAGGACTTGATTAGTGGACTCTGTTGTTGACCTATTCATGTCCACTGTGCACATTGTTGGAATAAAGATAAATAAGGATCTTGGCCGAATGAAGGTGTCACGATAGTAGGCACGGGTTGAGGACACAAGCGCAAAGCCTTTCTTAAACATTTATTGAACATGAACTATCAACGGGAAACTTTGAACAGGAAACACATACAAACACGACATGGAACAATCAGGACTGGGACTCGAGGGCTTTTTATACAAACACTTACGAGGGGAAACAGACTGGAAACAGGTGGGATCATTAACGTGATCAGACAGGGCGGGGCTATACTGATAACACAACAAACACTTGTCCAATGGCGGCCATCGCCGTGGCAACCGGCACGTGCCGCCAGCTGAGCGGTCCCACGGCTTGGAGACCGTGACAGAAAGCCACATCTTAAAATAGACCATTATGTTCCAAAGAGACCTCAATGACCTCCAGAATGCATTCAGTTCAGCGAAACTATTTCTATGTTGTTGTTTTTTTAAACCCATTTTCTTTTGCAGAAACAAGGATGTTTTTTGTACAGATGCATGCGAATTGTGGCACTCGCGCGAGTAAGAAAGTCTGTGAGGACTTTCCTACACTATTGAGCAATTATAGGAAATTAATGCAGCTGTTGAAAGTTGAAGGTGTGTAAGACTTGCCTACACAGCAGTAACCAATATCGGAACATTTTCAGGTGTTTTATTGGTATCTCAGCTTATATTTGAGGCACATTTTTAATAAAACCGTGTCAGTTTCCCAAGTCTCAATCAATGTGTTGCCACCTGTACTGGTCACTTTCTGCCAGATTAGGAAACTTGATGGATTGAGGCTTCAAAGAGCACATTTATTTCAATCAGTGAGTCATTTAAATGGAAAGTCATTTGCACTTCACCTATTTACAAGTAAACATGATCAGTCATTACCAGAAACGCACCTTCTCGCTCGCTGGAAATTGGAACCATCTTATTAACGGATGGTTTAAATCAGTTCTGCAGGTAGTTAATGAACTGAGGAATTGAATTCTGAAATGCAGCAGCAGCACAGCCACCCACCTATGGCCCCTGCTGGAGAGCAGCTTGAGCATGATGCTGCAGTTTACCATACATCACATTACCGTTCACACTCGCTGAGTTCTCATTAAAGTACATTATAGGGCAGCGTTACATTTACATGACACGTACAACATTTTTCTCTTGTGAAATGAAATGACAACATGAATAAAAACTGACACGGTTTTTATTTTTATTTTTATTTTTTTTGCCTTACATTAATGTCAGTCATTTTACTTTGACTGTACTTTAAGTAGAACTAAATTGCACAAGTATCTTCAGCACTGAAATTGTGCTGGAGTCAGGACAATTTTCTGGTCAGTGATAATACAGTACAGACTGATGACAGTGTGCACACGAGTAAAATATTTTGAGGATCCCATTTTACCCTCAATTGCTTTTTCACTCTGAGGGACAGAAACCATTTAAGAAAAATGACTGTAATATAGATAATCAAACTAAACTCTTAGCTTTTAGAATTAGGAAGAAAAAAATATGTATTAAAAATAAATAAGGGATAAATAATCATATTTTTGTTTGATACTACAGGTTTGTGAAACGGCTCGACATTGTTGTCAACAGTATCCTCTTTGGTGAGGAGTTTTAATTGAAATTAAGTCAGTAAGATAAAAAATAGAAAGCCCAAAAATGAAAGAATGATCATGAAACTAAATTATTCGAATCAAATCATGCACTGCTCTTGCAAACATGATTATATGATCATACGGCAATAGGCTCAGCCTTACTCCCTATCAAGGGAAAATGTCATTTTGCAAATGGATCCATTTATCTTTGGACTGGATAAACACGGATTGTGTGGTCTCTAATAAGCTCTAGTACTCGTATCTTTTCTTGACAAACGTTAAAAAGTTGACTCGGAAAAAGAAAATATTCTAGTTGCACAAAACCATTAGCCTATTCTATTAAAGGCAGTGCTGTTCCAGTGTATTTGTGCATATTATAATGTCATGCAAATAAAGCATGCAAATAAAAACGGTTTGGATATGGAGGTTATAGGAAGCATGTGAGGGATTTAATGGGTTAGATGTTGTGATGAGTCTTAACCCTTTTATATATACACTCACCGAGCACTTTATTAGGAACACTATACTAATACTGGGTCGGGCCTCCCTTTGCTCTCAAAACAGCC
>JAOUQW010000019.1:11258518-11270765 GCA_028565825.1 Olivaichthys viedmensis | reverse complement strand
CCTGCTCCAGGGGCGCTGTATCATGGCTGACCCTGCGCTCTGACCCCAGCTTACCAACATGCTGGGATATGTGAAGATTGAATTTCACTGTACTGTACATGTGACAATAAAAAGGCATTCTATTCAGCAGTGTGGTGAGATTGTAGAATTAGTTCATTAAGAGCTCCATTGTGTAATGTGATACATGTTGTTTGTTCTTACGGTAATTGTGCTTTATGGGTAACTTAACATTGTCAGTGAGCACATTAGCGAACTTCAGATTATGTATTTTTTAGCAATGGTTTAATTTTTCTTCCCTCTTGTTCCTTGTTTAATTGAACTCTTTAGGCTTTTTAAAATGCAGCACTACTGCCTTGTCTAGTGTCTTGTGTATGTTCAAACTTCAAACTGTCATGACATATATATCGTGTATCCAGAAACGTATTGTGCTAAAATATTTTTCCCATATCGCCCATCCCTACAAAGGACCAGTCATACTTGGACTAAAAAAATAATGATACAACTTTCTGTGCAAGATAGAGAAAAAGTAGCCAGGCCCTGATTTATTAAGATCCTCAATAAGGAGGCTAATTTGCCGTTAGTTGGCGTGTCGCGAGCGATTTACAAAGAAGAATTGCGTGGAAACAATATTTAAATGAGGTTTTTTGCGTGTGCCAATTGTTCTCGATAGCCGTGGTGAGTTCGGATCGCAAAGAAATCTCCTTGAGAAGCAAACTGAAACTGAAACTCAAGCATAACGCAGGTAAAAGGCAATGAGACGTGTCGAAAAAAACGTTCAAAATACAATATGAACGCAAAAGCGTAGACATGAATATGTCTGAACAAAAACCCTTTCACTCTTTGAATGCTATTTTGGCATTGGAGGTGTGAATGTGCGGCGAATATCTACGATGAAACTTTACAGCGGTAATATTGGCATAATTACAAGCAACTTTCTCAATATTTTGGAGATGCTTCGACATAGTTTCGAGGAACTTTAATAGTTTTGTCTTTAAATGGTGGAAACGGGCTTACTCCAATGTAATATCTGCTCACGCAATCTCTGTTATTAAAGTGACTTTCAGGCTGTGGTAAATCGCACGGCAGGTGTTAAACTAATCTATTTGCATAGACACCACCTTGTATTTTACACTTTTAGTTAGAAACGCCACAAATTACATATTCATTAAGCCAGGCACGCAAAACGCAACAGACGTGTTATTTTTCTCATGTGAAAGTCGCAATCCTCCGCGGACCCTGTTAGTAAATCAGCTTGCACGTTTTTTTGAGGGTGTTATCAAGTTTGCACGTGTTTTTACACACACACAACCCTTTAGTACATCAGGGCCCAAAGTTGACCAAAATTCAGTGATTATGTTTCCAAATGTGACTACTTTAGTCCTCCAAACCCTCATGATTGCAAACCCTCCTACTGCATGGACTCGTTTTTACGAGCCCAGATAGTGAGGTTTGAGCAGTATGACCCACTCACTTGTGAGAGAGGAAATAGCATTTAGCCATAAGTGAAGTCTCAGAACCTTGGCCTTTCTTTTTTTCTTTTTTTTTCCCCTCCCGACCGATCTTTAACCTTTTCACACTGTGTTGTAACCACAAAAGCCTGAGCCCGGGACTGAGCCCGCAGGTAGACTAAATCTCTCAGCAGATCCCTGAAATACTTGCTACCACTCACAGCAATCTCTCTTAAATTTATCTGAAAAAATCTTTTTTTTTTGTTTTGTGTTTTTTCGATTGGCTGTGTCATCCCTGTTCATCCCTGTTTCATGGTACACTGAAGACGGAGAGACACACAGCAGGATTTAGAGCGAAAGGGCTTTATTTTTTTACCTCCCAACTTTCAAGATGGAAACCTTTTGATTTTTTTTTTTTTTTTAAATTTTGGACAAAGAAAAAAAAGAAAAGAAAGGCTTTTAATTTTATTGTGCGTATAGCTGGAATTTTCTCAGAATTTGGAATGACAACTGTTTTTTTTTGTTTTTGTTTTTGTTTCCCCCCCGATGTCTGGAGAAAAAAAAGACTCAAGATGGAAGCAAGTCACCAATCATCCCGGTTACCGTGGCAACCGAACGTCCCACGGGGGCTTTGTGGCATCACCAAAAGTGCCATGCAGCTTGCGGTCCATGATGTATATGTCTATTTCCAGTTTCAGAATGGCTCCCCTGCCGTTATATCAGTCACACTAATAGATAATTCATGCTCCGATGCCCTTGCCTGCACAACTGCAATCGCAAGAGAGCAGGCGCCCAACCTCTCTCTCGGCCCTGAGTTTTTCTTTCTTTTCTTTTTTTTTTTTAATCAAACTTTCAAGACGGCGATACAATCAAGACCCTTGGAAACAAGGATATCATATTGCAGCTTGGTTATTGAGAATAATCAGCTGGAGCTATGGAAAGGAAAGCCTGTCATTTGTTAATTTTCTTCCCAACCTGGCCAATAATAGGAGCGGAGTGGTGCTCAGTTAAGTGCAACCTCGGTGCATTCAGACATTCGAAAAGAGCACGGGCTCTTACTTGGATAGCTTTTGGTTGTAAGAAAAAAAAAAACGTTGATTTCGAGCATGTGATCAAAAAGTACTCAGACCTTTTTGTTTTGTTTATGCGCCGTACCCCCTTTCATGTACTTCATTTGGAAAAGAGTGAAACGCAATTAGGACGCTTAGTATCTGTGCCTTTACTGCTTCAGTGGCATGTGCCCACATCGTTCTGCTTCCATTTGGACATAATTGAAGTAATTAAATCTAATGACTTCCTTTTATAATGCCGCAGCTCTATAAGTGGCATGATAAAGTGCTAAGAGTGATGCGTCCGTGCCGAGGCTAATGGGACGTGATCGGAGTTTCCTAGCTGTGTTGGCAAAGCGCGGCGGTGCCATCATGCTGGAAATGTCACTGCTGTGCTTGATGGAATCAGACATTTTACACCTTGTGTTGATAACTGACCTCATGAGAGGATCTTTCAGTGAAAACAATTGCTAGGCACCCGATCCATAGCTCTCTCACACGCCTTAGATACTCAAAGGTGCGCTGCGCCGTGCAGTCCTCTAGACTGTGTTTATGCAGCATGTTTGTAGAGGCACAGAGAGGGCGAGCTGATGTGGCGATATAAAGCTGTCCGATGCAAACAGTGGCAGGCTATTACTCTTCCATGCCGTTTCCTGCATACAGCTGTATTATTGGCGAATACCGCTTCCAAAAGCATAGCGCGTGCGTCAGCAGTCCTCATGATCAGGGCAGTTAAACATGGATAAATATACATTAAAAGGTTCACGCCGAACAGGAAAGCCTGACAGCGGCACCGTAATTAACCGCGTTGCGGAGTTTCCACTCTAAAGGCTGTTGTTAAAGTGAAGTCAGCCTTATTTCGAGGCCTCGGAAGTCAGCCTCGGATTGTAACGATCCTTGATTGGAGAGAATGAAAAGTCATTTTTAGGTTGTTTGAATGGTGTCTCTCATGCGCTATCATCTTGTGTTTCAGAATTCTCTCCAGTAAGTCAGAATTAATACCCAGCTAATGCGCCGCAGTTTGTGTGCCAACTAATAAACCGCATTCAAGCTCCACTTTTGGTCCGGCACATCACCGCTGCAATAATATGCGTTCGCACTAAAAATGATTTTATGGATCATTAAAGTCAACCACTTAGTACACTCTTTGCTAATTGTTAAATAATGCTAAATAATGCACTCCGCTTATGTATTCTCAGCAGATGGGGACTGGGGAGATGAACAGCAGTGTAGGAAAGGAAAATGGAAGGCTCCTCTCTGAGCCGTCAGAGTTTTATAGATTTGTGAGCTTCTTGGGTAATGAGCAAATTATACTGGCCTACTCGGTGCATGTCCCCTCTCTGGTCCTAATGGGTGGTAAATTTCAGTCCACTGAAGAAACAGAAGTCTAATATTTTCTTGGGGGGATTAGTGAAGCATGTTGCTAAGCGATATTAATGAGGGTCTGAGTAATTTAGTGACTCCAGCAAAGGGGCATCTGTTCATTTAACAAATAGAAAAAAAAAAGTAGCAATTATCCATTTACTTAATGCCTGAGACATAGCATTTGCCGGAGTTACTTAAGACTTTGTGAAAAGCATAATGATATTTCAAATCAGAAGCTTCAGGGCTACTGTATATAGGAAATATCACACAGAAGTCTCAGGGAATATAGTGTAAAATATTAAAAATGTTTGCACTTGTTCGTTTGTTAGTTTGCTTTCACTCACTAGGTCGTTCAGATTTGAAGAGAAACCGTTTTAGTGTGAACGCATAGTTTTGATAAAAGCAATGTGGGAGGGACAAGCGACATTATCCTTGCGATTGGTGAGGCTAAAGCTCATGCAATCGTTGCCCAACATTAGCTCCGCCCACTTTACATTGAAAGGGGAGAAATTCTGATGAAGTACACGTTAGGGCTGTGAAATACCTTTCAAAATTGCATTCGAATTTTGGTTGCTTAAAATATTTAGTATTCAAATGCGTTCGAATATTAATTGGGTATGAAATTAGTGTGAATTCTATACTGCCATCAGACGAGCAAACATTTACGTTTGTACTGTATAAAACACGGGAGGTGAAAACTGACCGTTCATGCGACGGAATCCAAACGGTTTCCACTCCGGGGCTTTTCAGGTGTTCGGGAGTTATGATGTCACATTTATTATTTAATTTACTAGTTGGTGGAAAAATCGACGTTCGGGAAACACGTTTCTATAGACTTATGTTAGGCGACTAAAAGTAAAACATGGGATCTTAAACATTCGAATGTGGATTTTCGTAAATATGATATAAATACGAGCAGCATTCGAATAGCCCCAGTACATTACTGCATATTGAGTGCCCACAGGATCAACATAAATCTAATTAGAAAGCAATCACACAGGCTTTAATCAGTATTTGATTACTGTGGTTACCTTTTTTTAATTTATTTTAAAAAATATATATATTACCTGGTTACCGTGGCAACCAAAAGTCCCAGAGGGCTTTGCGGCATCACCCAAAGTGCCATGCAGCTGATGTATGTGCCTATTTCTAGTTCCAGAACTATTTTCAGTTTCAGTTTCTATCTCCTTGCCGTTATATCACAAGGGCTTTAATCAATATTTGATCATCGCCTAAACTCATTGTGGGCAGTGTTCATATTTATTTTTGTGCCCTTGCTGTCTTTCTGTGGCAGCCTGAAAAGAGCATATTCTCTTCTTCGTGTCCATCAGAGAGAGGACTTAGATTATGCAACCAGAAATGATTTGTTGTGGCAAAGCGATGTTTCCCATGCCCATTGTCTTTGACACATTCATGTGGGTTGCATTAAGGATGCACTGTCTCTACAACAGCATGCAATATGCACATACTAGTATTTATTATAGATTTTTTCGAGGTAATTGCCCTAAGAATTTGCCCCTTAGCCAGAAGCAGACGGAAGAATTGTTTGTGTTGGGATAGATTTCCGCTGTAGTTCAGCTTTATTCGTGATTTCTTCATGGTCCGGTGTAAAAGTGTTCAAAGCACCAGGGGGCTCAGGGATGTTTCAGGAGATTAAAGGTTGTACGGCGTAAAGAACCCAATCGATGCATTCTCCCTGCCAAGAGATTGACCACCTATCGATCTGTCGGCAAAAGCAAGGCTGGTGATGCAACAGCACTCTGGTAAAAGATACCCTGGCCGTCACACTTAACTTCGGTAAACTTAAAAAAAAAAAAAAAAAAAGCTTATGCAACTCTATTAGAGGCCCACACACAGGATTGTTATTGCTTCACTTGTTTATCTCTAACCCCATGTTCCTTTTTTTTTTTGCGAGAAATGTAAGCAATATTTTCACAAAAGAGCGCATGTCCGGCGTACGCATGACGAGCGTGCTTCATCATCAATGAGACTGTTGGAGAGGGTTATTTTTATGCAAAGCTCCTCATTAAATCAAAGGCCGGATGATCCGAGCGCTTTGATGCTCATTGTTCAAAGCTCTAATTTTTCGTAGAAGACAACGAGATGCGATCTGGTGCACATCGTCCGCAACAAAACGATCCCTCTTAGCAGCGAGGCCACAAAAGCCTGCGCGCCGAATACAGAGCGCCTGATATTTACCCACGGACATGGCATACAGAGTCGACCCACTTTGTCATTAGCCCCTGTCATTCCCCATGAGCCAGGGCAGGTGCTAATCAGCATGCTAATTGTAACATTGTGTTGTTGCGTGATCCGCCGAGATGAAAAGCAGGCTGTATGGCGCAGGAGCCAGAAGCGAGGGGGACAAGGTCCAGCACTGTCTCATCGCCGACGCTCTGTCTCATCATGACGTCTGGCATTTGCGCTCATTACCGCGATTATGTCTTCCAGCTCTCAGCATTCAGCAAGGCGCTCACAGAGCTGCACGCGAGCGAACAACAGCCAGCGAGAACTTTAACGCAGATTGTTCCTCGACTGACTCTCCAGGGCATCCCCAACGCAGTTCTGAGGGATTGGCTCATGCTTTATTCCTGCTCTCGATAAGCTTCCCTGATCCAACCTACTGGAAAATGAGCGCTAGGCATTGTGATGTTGTTGTTCTCACTTTATGTGCGTTATTGAAGGACATTTTAATCAAACCTGCCAGATTACACCGACATAAGCACGAAAAGGAGCTTAGCGTATAGAATGTATAGTATAAGCTTCACAGTAATTTGCTTTTCTGTTCTCACTTGCATGGCATCACGAGTTTAGTGATTTGTCAGCGCTTTTTTTTCTTCTTTTTTTTCTTTCTGCACCACAGCCACTACTTTCTTTTGTCAGTTTTGAAAGCGCCGTTTATAATCAACTACATAGTACACAGTGACAAGCATTCAAGTAACGTCGACACTCAAAAGCAGCAGTGATTTCCCAGGCAAACTCACACCTTCACAATGGCGGGGACAAGAAGGAGGGGGACAATAGTAAGAATAGGCATGTTGAGGGAGGTGTGTAATCTTAGAACAGCTTCTACCTCACCATTGTATAAGCATTGCTTTTGTGTGTGTTTTGAAGGGTACTAACTTTGCTGTTATGGTTCTAGTAGCACATGGCCCATGCACCTTAGTCAAATCCTTAAGAGAAAAGTGTTAAGAGTTAAGTTATTAAGCGATTGAGATTGCATGTTTTTCCATATGGTCTCTTCAGCTGATGACATGTACACTCTTTTAGAAAAAAAAAAGAAGTTAAATCGAGAAACCTTAAGAGTTCTTTGGTTTGTTCCTCTGTTGGAACCCTTAACGTGCAACTTCAGCAACCCAGTACTTGTTGATGTCATGGCGCGTCACTCGCCAACCTCTAACTGTTTTGTAAAAATACGCTATTAACGGACCATTACTTTTATAGTGAGACATGATCAAAATAAGAGCTCATACAGTTGAAGATCATTTTTTGTTCGATTTTTTAATGAAGTTGCTCTTTAAAAGTTCTATGTAGAACCCTATAACAGTGTTTCCCTCATAGATAGGGTTCTAGTGCAGAACCCTTAACTATTTAAACAACTCTTAAGGAACCCTGGTGTACGCATTAAACTATCTACATCCTAACACCCATCAGACTCAGTGTACATTCATTTATTTATTATATCTTACCAGAAGAATCCCACCGAGATGGAATCATTTTTGCAAAAGACACCTGGCTAAGAGGTTAGCATAGTTGGGCTTAAGTGTCAAATTGTGTGTAAATTGTCAGCCAGTGAGAGCCAAAGTTCTGCAGAAGAACCGGGGCAAGTTCTCCAAGATTCTTGGAGCAACGCATCAGCCGATTTCCTTATAAAACTGCACGACAGTGTGTCTAAGAGAACTGATGCAGTTTTAAAGCCAAAGGCTGCGAAACACCAACAAACTGATCTGTTTGACTTTTTTTTTTTACTGTTTACTGCTCTTTATAGTATCTTTTTTATTTAGAATCTTTTCATTTCATTATTTTTGAAAGCATCTTTGCTTTGCAGAATTTCATTACATGTGCCTGAGACCTTTTGCACAGGACTGTATGTATCAAATGAAATGTCTTCAGACAGTTTGGAATAAAGTATCAGAACTTTAAAGACCTAACACAGGGCCAGAGGACGGTTAAAGTATGTTAAGGCTCTGGTGTACAATTAGTCAAATGTCACTTACGCCCTCTTTGGTTCCAAGTCCTCGATACAATCCTAGAAATACTGCTTGGTTCTTTGCTGTATTGTTTGGTGCGGAGGAAGGATTTGAACTCATTCTGAACGTAGCCATTGTTTTAAACATAACCAGCCACATGGGCTGTAACTGTGTTTACTAGATGACCATTGGCGAGCAATAGCCGTGTATATAAGAAATGTAAACATCCTGGAAAATGAATTTGTAAATCGTGGGAACTCTGAATGTAAAAATGTCGTCATTTGGGCACATTTGTGTGGTTAGTTATCCATTATATAATGTTTTTCTCAACTTTTTAAAATGGTGCTGTTGATCCTCCTGCTTTATGAGCACTACACTTCTGTCATCTAAAGAGACACAAAAGGCTACATATTTCATGTTCAAATGATAAAATGGTACAAAAAAGAAATGGAAAAAAAAACATGCTTCTCAATAAAGCAAATAAACAATTACGTCATAAGAGATGTTTACTACATGAGGTGCATAGCCCACATAACCTTCACAGTGTTTTCTTTTAATCTGTGCGTAGGCTTTATTTTGAAACAGTTAACCTTTTTCATTTCACATCTAATTGTATCAGCGAGAACAGAAAAGTACACGTGGTTATCTCTGCAGTTCTCATTTGGTGGTGATGAGCTTCAAGAAAAGAATATGTTTCTGTTTGAGCGCAACCACCGGCGAAAGTCAAGGGTTCGGTTTGATTGAGTTTGATTGGCCTGAGAGTTCTCATTCAGCTTCAGAATTGGGCCATGTCCATCGGCTACTAATCCAGCGGGTCTTTTAAACGGTGTCCTTTTTCATCCTCTTCTTTTTGTTCCGCTAACTCATTTCAACTCATTCAGATGGCCTATTGTGCCCTGCCTGCTCTTGCATTTCATTTGCTGGGGGCTTTTGTCTGCAGAATAAGCAGGAAGCATTGAGTTCGGCTTTTGTCTTAAACACGAACAACTTCACTCTGCTCCTTTCGCTCGTTTGCACGGAGGTTAAAAGCAACAAAGACTTTTAAATTATGTCGCTCTTATCAGATAAGTGACGCAAAGGACTCCAATTAAAGGCAATCATGTGCTAAGAAAAAAGGGGAGATGCTTTTTTTTTTTTTCAGCTCCTACTTTTTCATTTCTTGTGGAAATGAGCTTCACTTTCTCCAACTATGAAGTGTCATGTATTGATTAGCACATGTGCCATTTTCTGATTTCGGTTTCAAGAGGTTCCTTTCAGTTCCTCCAGGCTGAAGTTCAATACGGTTCTCGATTTTTCCTTTCTTTTTTTTCCCTTCGCCATTCCATTATTGCCTATACAAAAAACGAAGCAACAAAAAATTGCCAAAACCAGAAAACACCCATTTACTAATCAAACTTTGGACAAGGGTAATTAATTCTTTGAAATCAGCCCATTCAATTTGCATAATAAAGGTAGTATAATTATGACTTCTGTTAATCGAGCCCCAGAAATGTAATTAGAGCTTTAGTCTGAATTACAACAGCACAGTGGTTTTTGGAAGCGGTTTCAGAGGAGCGCACAAGTCTGTTGCTTTTGGGATAGAAATATAAGTGCTGAAATTGCATTAGGAAATACAAAACATTTCTCTATGCCTCTTTCCCCCCCGCAGTCTGGAGGAGGCACGCCGGAATGATAGAGCTTCTAATCTGCAAAGCACAAAGCGCCAGCTAGCTAGCAGGGTCCGTGTTTTGTCAGCGGACCTTGGTTGCGCATATTTCATTTGCAACAACAACAAAAAAAAGAATCTGTAGTTTGACCTTCCATAAAAAAATAAAGCGTGCATTAAAGGAGACGTGTTTAGACCTCCCTTAGAGCTCTGCACGCTTCGTGACCTAGAAAAGAAAAAAGAACTGAGACAATGCCACTTGATACCTTGGGACCACTTTGATCGATTTTAAATAATCAACCACTTTATTTGTTTCATGGTGCCAATTAACCGGCTGCTCTTATTCAGAGGATGAACTGCACTGCATTGAAAGCAAATTAGTAGGCACTCTGGCGCGGTGGCAGGAATCGCTCCGTCAGTGTGCATCACTGATCGCCGTTTTGTTAACTGTTAAACGACTCAAAAAACCAGAGAGTCTTTTTTCCAGGCAAGATCTGCAGGTGTGCCAACCTCATTGTTGCTGAATTTGCATGGTAAAAAAACAAAACAAAAAAAACACACCAGACTGTGGCTCCCTTTTAAAGGAGACGAGTGGCTTTTTTTTTCGCTCTGACGTAGCGATTCCTAACGCGAAGCGACAGCTGTTGTTGCATAACTCCACAGATTTTCGCTTCACATATGAGCTCACCAGAGAGCAAATGAAGTGCCGCCGTTCGTATTTCTGCCTGTGCGTCTACGGCTGCGTCTTTCACTGGGTGACCGCGGGCCTCGGAGGATTGGCTTGGACCCCTTTGGCCGTAATCCTATCTCGGTAGGACATCCGTGACTTCAGAGCTCTCAGGGGTGAATGTGGTGCATCGCTAATACAAGCAGAATTTGAGCCTCTTCTTTTTGTCCCCCCCCCCGTCTCTCTCTTTCTGTCTCTGTCTTCATGCATGACCACCACTGGGAGCCTGGTGTGGCTGGGCTTGAAAAACAGACCCACTACTGGCTACGGAGGATGCTGTCACTATTTTTATTTTTTTACCCAGGTTTTTATTTTGACCAGGGGGTTTCGCCCTCAAATTACCAGGTGCCAGTCACAGCCTTTCCATTTAGTCCAGCTCGGACACCCCCATGCTGCCTAAAACCATTTATAAATATAGTCACCAACAAAAATAATAATCATCCACTTCCCATTTCCCCTGGTGTTCACCTGACCTCTCACAAATCTTCTCTGTGAATTCCATGCATCAGGGCCGTGTTAGGCTTTCATTCCATGCTCTCAGGTAGCAGGGGGTCGAATGATGAAACACGGGAAAATGCAACTGTTGGATTTGATGAATGGTATGCCCAAAATGCGAGCGACTTGATGAATGGTGCAAAAAATAAATGCAGTGATTTGATTAAACTCATTTATTTGGTTTATTCACCATTCGTTATTCAGTCTCGCCATTTATCACATCACTAGGAGTAGTGTGTCACTCAAAATTCTCTACTCAGTAACACACGCTGAAGCTTTATACATTATATTTTGGGTTTATTTTCCATTCCCAGCTATGACTAGAAATAATCAGGAGCTTGCAGACATCATCAGGATACGCAATACGTGTACTAAAGGTGCTTTCATAGATGATTTAGATGAATGAAGATAAAAATGAGTGATTTATTTTTTCCCAATTGATGCACTTATTCAGCAGATTCTGTTTTAGCTGGTATGAAAGGCGCATACCAAGTATTCATATTTTTTAATTCTGAAAAGAAAAGAAAAACATCCTCAAATAGACTGGTTTGTTTCATGTGTGAAAACGCACAAATCATAATTGTGCTGGTACAATTTACGATCACTCCAACTGCTACCTACATGTTTGTAAAGTTTAATGACGCGGCATGACGATAATCCAACAGCATATGTTTTGATCATCTGTAAATGACGCTATATGCCTGTGTAAGAGTAATTGACACAACTGTTTAAAATTGTGTGGGCGTTGTAAAGTCGGGAGTAGCTGAAGGATCTGAACCTTTTCACTTTGTGTGTGATTGGATCAGTGAGGAATTGAAAAGTACATGTAATTATATCTCCAGTTCTCACTTTGTGGTAATAAACTTCTAGGAAAGAATATGTTTCAAGTTTGAGGTCGGCCAATCGATGTATAACTCATTATCATGTGGCCTGCACGAATTCCTGAGTGAAACCACATCCAATAAACCCTTCATTCCTGGTTTGGATACATTGAATACATTTTTGAGATGAAAAGCCTTGAACAGATACGAAAAGTGAAAGCAGTCATTAAAGCGGCCCAGTCATTTTGGCTACGGTCTTGACTCCACCTGTTCGTATGAGTCACATCCAGTGATATTTGGATCCAGTGATATTTTACCTCAGAGAAGAATGAAGTTACATTTTGACACACACTATGACAGATCTGGTATTTGTTAGATTTAACTTTTTGTTTTGTATAGTCATATTTTTGGACACACTAGATTAAATATGTACAGTGCATACGAAAAGTTTTCAGACCCTTTCAAGTTTTCCACATTTTGGTATGTTTCAGACTCATCTTAAAATGG
>JAOUQW010000019.1:11241634-11253249 GCA_028565825.1 Olivaichthys viedmensis | reverse complement strand
GTTTTCAGACCCTTTCAAGTTTTCCACATTTTGGTATGTTTCAGACTCATCTTAAAATGGATTCAACTCTTTTTTTTTTTTTCGAATCAGTCTACACACAATACTCCACAATGACAGGGTTTTGGAATGTTTTGTTCAAATTTATTCAAAATAAAAAAACTAAAAATATCGCATTCACATAAGTATTCAGACCCTTTATTATGACACTCGCAATTAATCTCTGGTACATCCTACTTCTATCAATGGTCCTTGAAATGCTTCTAGAACTTCATTGGAGTTCACCTGTGCCTAATTGAATTGATTGGACATAATTAGGAAATGTATGTTGTGCATTGTACGCTGCATGTATGTTGTGCATTGTATGCTGCATGTATGCGGTATATTGTACGCTGCATGTATGTTGTGCATTGTATGTTGTGCATTGTATGCTGTATATTGTATGCTTCATGTATGTTGTGCATTGTATGCTGCATGTGTGCGGTATATTGTACGCTGCATGTATGTTGTGCATTGTATGTTGCATGTATGCTGTATTTTGTACGCTGCATGTATGCTGCATGTATGTTGTGCATTGTATGTTGCATGTATGCTGTATTTTATACGCTGTATGTATGCGGTATTTTGTATGCTGCATGTATGCGGTATATTGTATGCTGCATGTATGTTGTGCATTGTATGCTGTATATTGTACGCTTTATGTATGTTGTGCATTGTATGTTTGTCAATGTTTTTGTGCCGATTAACCAAGACAAATTCCAGTGTATCCTGCATGTTCTGAATAATTTGGCACTCATCTTGTTTATGGGTAACATCCGACTGACGTCCATCTGCTCTAATCTCTCCTCTGAATTTTGAGTCATGGCTGAGTAGAAAACAAAATAAATAATCTAAGCGTGAAATTATCTCCTCGGTTTAAATAGGAAGACTGACGCTAGTTTGGCGGTGCAGTGAGTGAAGGTGACTGCAAATCAAGGGTGTTTCAATTTGTTATTTATAACTTGCTGATACTTATATG
This sequence comes from Olivaichthys viedmensis, assembly GCA_028565825.1. Taxonomy (NCBI): domain Eukaryota; kingdom Metazoa; phylum Chordata; class Actinopteri; order Siluriformes; family Diplomystidae; genus Olivaichthys; species Olivaichthys viedmensis. The sequence goes on along the minus strand of JAOUQW010000019.1, from coordinate 11,252,234 downwards.
ATCCATAATTGTGGTATTGTTCCTGATCCTGCATTATGGCTAGGGATATGCCGAACCGATACGAGTATCAGTCGGGGCCGAAACTGGCTTGAAATGCTGGATCGGTATCGGATCGGATTTGACCTATTTTACAATCCATGGCGTATTTTGTGCTGTGGACACATGTTATGTTGACTGACACGACACACGTGAACACTAGGGATGGGCTCGAGTACAAGGACAAGTACAGGTGAAAGCAATAAAAGACTATGGTAAACACAATAAATACCTAAATGAATGTATATTTATTATATTTATGCTTCATCAAACACACTTTACATCGACTGAAGTCCAGCACCAATCAACAAAGCTGTAAATCCTTCTGGAAATTGAGCTGTAATCTTCATTTATTGTACAATCTAGGATTTATTTTCAATTCACACCAAGCACGAAGCCCAACTGTCATGTAGGAGAAGCGTCAGATTAGTACAAACATGCGCTACCACTGTAACCGATCAAATAAAGTTTATTAGCAAAATAAGCTTAGTGACTGAGCGAAGACGCTCAATAGAAGCTAATGGAGAGTCGGCTTGATTAAAACAGTGCCAACATCTGGGTATCGGCCGATAAACAGAGCTCTGATGTCAGCATTTTATCAAAAATGACTTCCTTCCTTCTGGCTCTCAGTAACAGCTCTCCAGGATTGTATCCCTTCTCTAGAACTTCTATGATATACCACACAATGTAGAGTCAAATTTGTATTATTACCCCTACAAAACCTCCAACATGGCCATCAACATGGCCTTTGTATTTTTTGTTGCTCAGACATAGAGGCATTGCTACTGCATTTCATTGCTATTCACTATTCTTGTGAATTTTTGATTCATTTATGCATAAAAACCACATGAAACACATAGCTCCCCAAAATATGGATGTATTACAAAAAACCACAGCAGAGCTAAGTTAAACTGTCATTTGTGTTTTAAATAGTTTATTTTCAAAGAGCGTCATCCCTCTAACAAGCAAGCAAGTTCCCCTCAAAGCTGTTATTTGTGTGTTAATGCTCTCAGCCTACAGCACATGAATCAAACAGGACCATTTAAGATGTGTAGTTATGATTGATCGAGCCTTAAGGCTGTCATTTATTGTGTACATCTTAAGGATGACATTGTTACTCCAAAGCGTCTTTGTTATGCCATTTAATATGAGGTCAATAATTATGGCCTGAAGTTCGGTACATGGTACATTTGCCTGGTCTTTGTATTTCTTCCTGTTATATAAGAGCAGCAAGACAAAACTGTCCTGTAAGGATATGTATAATTAAAGTCTAAGGACAATCCACTTTACTTTCTTACCCATGCTATTAATATTTCATGCTTCCATCTCCTCATGCATGGGGAATTCTGAATCCCTGAAATAAATGCAAGGGAAAAGGGCTCTCTGGAGGCCTGATGATGATATTTAAAGCTTGGTTAGCCTGACCCCTTCAAACTTAAGGACACTTTGGGATGGGGGAAAACTATTTCGCATAGCTTGGGGTTTATTTCTCTGTTTAATGTATCATATTTAACTGTCTAAAGTGCATGCTTCCCATAACCAGCCATAATTAAGAGGGAGGATGTACACGGAGCCACATATTGGTTCTTAATGGCGCTGTTGATGTATTGTCGCATGAAGACATTTGTGGTTAATAACTAAAATGCAGTTACATTGTTAATGATGGCACACAATGTCTGGGACTCATTTTTCTCCATCGTGAGGTCAGAATGAGCTTCCCTTTTAATTTTACCCAGGGTGGTTTTGTATACCATCATGTGTACGTATTTACCTGTATATGTCATGTATGTTTGGTAGGAACATACATATTCTGTAAAAGAGTACCTGTAACAATCAACGAACATAACTCAAGCATGTCTTCTGAGACATCTAAAGCAAATAAGCACCTAAGCAGAGTTTATTTAAAACAAGGGTTATGTGCGGTAGTTGGTCTTGATTGCATACTGTGAAAGTGGACAGCTTGGTCGTATCTAAACATTTTAATTAGCCTGCCAGCCAGGTGCCTAAACTTATCATCTTCAGCCCAGCCGAGAGACTGCAACCTAAGCAATAACAGCGGTTCAGCCAAACTGTCGTATTGATCGCTGCCCATAGTGTAGCCATCTTGGAATCGTTAATGGGTTCCAACAGTAAACCCGGATCGTAAAGAGAAGCCACCTAATCTTTTGCCTATTACCCTCTGTTTTATAGTTCTCTGTTAATGTTAATGAGAGCAGAAGGTCCAGTCTGCACATTTCTAATCGCTCTAATGTTGGAACATGAAATGGTTAGGAGTAGCAATTTATTGAAGGAATCACTGTGTGGGGAAAAATGGTCAAGGACTGCCAAGCAGCTGAGTCCCACCTGCCTGCATTTCATACTTAACACATAGGTGTTTGTACGAGAACATCAGCGCTAGAGAACATTTTCCAATAAAATGCCAAGAAATGGGCTTCAGCAACATGATTGAAGCAATAATTAGTGTTTAAATGCTGGTTGTTCTTGTTGCTCGACAGATGGGTATTTTCACCTCAGGATTTGGCTTCAAAGACGACTTAATTTTGGTTGTACAGAATGTCGATTGTTTAGATATTACGCACTGGCAGCTAAAAGGACTGTACATCATTACACACACCCCAGGATAGCTCGCACACCTGCCTGGTAGGACTTCTCACTTGTTAACATGATTGCTTCAACAGATCAATAGCAATTTTGTTGTGGGTCACATTCTCAATGACAGTAATGTACACGCCGAAATGCAACACCTCTTATTCCCCCAACGTTAAATTGGAAAATCTGTCTCCCAGAATCAGCTGCTGGTCCTGTTAACTGTCTGTAGAACGTGATTAACCCAACCATCGGGAGCTGGTTATGATATTATTTGGTCGATGCTAGTTTACTTTTACTGCAACTATCTCCCCACATTGTTATGGTCCAGTGGCCAGTTTCAGTGTAACAACAAGGTCAGACCCCACTTTGGCCCAAATAACTGAGGGATCTGAAATAGCCAGATCTGAATTTGCAGCAGTCTGCGCGATACAAATGAAGGCACTTTTTTGTATTTTGGAAACTGTTCGGCTTTGACAGTCTTTGAAATTATAAAGCTAGCTAACCATTTCTAACATGGTTGGCTGTGTCTGAAACAAAATGGCAGCTGCCTTGATAACTTGTTGCCGATGCTGTCTCATGAGTCAGTGTCTTAGAAGGCAGTGCTTTGATAGCTACAAAGGTCCCTGTCAGGAAACTGTTTGAGATGGACTTTGAAGGCTGCAATACATCACAACGTTGTAAAGATATCTAAATACGCTAATGGTCGCTAACACCAAAAGTCTGTTAGGCTAGATAGAATTAAAGACAAGGTGAAATCAAAATTGACCTTTTTTATCTTGTTAGCTCGTGTCTTTGATCAGATTGTGCAGAATCCATCTAATCACTTTGTCCGTAATCTTTCATTGAAGTGCAGCGACTTTGTCCCGCCTCTAAACGGCCTCTGATTTTTATATATGTCATCGAGGATAAAAATATATATATAATAACCAATCATTTTATGTCGTGTTTCACCTCCCCCTACCCCCCTCCCTCCCTGAGTTAGCTCACACTCGCAGCGAAACCGATTAGCAAGCAGCATCATGGGCAGAAAGTGCCTTTTTGGTTGTTATGTTTCCCCAAAATACCCTGGTTACAGCCCCGGTGGCTCGAATTTATACATTTTTAAGAGGGAGGAATATCGGGGGGGGGGGGAGATTCGACGTTGTGCATGAGACATTTCACCCAAAAAGAAATATTACCATCGTGACACGTTGAGATCCTCGCGGGGGTTAACACCAACGTTAGCCCCGGCATCCTAGTCACAAGCCAATCAAATCCCGATCGATAAAACCAAAGTCCCGCCCCCCACCAAGTATGCCGTTTCACTCGGAAATAACGTCACGTTGCGGAAGAAAAAGGCGCTCAAATTTCCGTTTCATCTTGTCTTTAAGTATGCTTTGAGATACACAAACTGCTCCCCGTGTTTTCTGCCGCCATTTTTGTCCAGGCTGGCTGCTGCACCTGAGCTGATGCACAGAATTATGGGATATGTACGACAGCAAAGGATACATGTATGCTGCCTTCAAAAACTGGCCAGATGAAAGTACCTCAGAAGACAGTTTTCTATGCAAATGATACAGTAGACAGCATTTGTTCTGCTTTGGACACAACGCCTAAGTTGCTAGCTAAATAGTGATTTTCAATCCTAATAGAGGTGATCTTGTATTGTATGTTATTTTTTTCCTTGTTTAATGAATCAGAAGTGTCGACGACCGCCACTGTTATGGTCTCGATCAGTGATCAGCAGCTCTGTTCCTGGAGATGTACCATCCTAAAGAATTTAGCTCTAGCTCTAATCCAACACATCTGATCTGGCTAATCAAGTATGATTAGGCCTTTCCAGGAACAGGGATGGCCATCATCATCTAGATACTGTATCCTCTCCAGATGATGATCATTAAATGATGCTGGAACGCACAGTTGCTAGAAATAACATACTCTTATACTGAACATTTTTTTGCCACCAATAGCAAATGTGTCCATATGCGATTTAATGAGAAAATAGAGAATTCCTTTTAAAATGTTAATTGAATTGCAAGCGAAGGAAAGCCGGTGTTTAGATGATGCAGTAAAAACCACAGTTCTTTTGAAGATGCTTAAACGCTACATAAATAATTTTACCACCAGGTTTTGCATTCATCGGTAAAGAAGTAGAAGTTTATACATGTATGCATGTGCAAGGCGCATTGTTTATTTTCACCTTTCCTGATAAGAAGAAAAAAAGAGTGCGGTGGGTGTGATTATGCATGCCTGCTGATATATCAGCCCTTTGCTTGTGTACAAATAGAGAACTGTGAGGGGGAAAAAAAAGCTTTTTCTTTAGCCTTTTAAATATTCACCAAGGTTTGTCATCAAAGGGCTCGGCTAATCTGACATCTCACTTCTCTATCCAAGGCAGAATCAAGGATGCGAATGAGAATCTGTCGGATTCTGCCGGTGGCGAAGTGGGGCGCACAGGCCGCTCTCTCTCTCTCTCTCTCTCTCTCTCTCTCTCTCCTTTTTTTTTTTTCCTCTATCGCTCAGCAGGCCTCTTCTAAGCCTGACGCCAGAGTGCATTCTGGATAATGGACCAAACATGATCAAATTGGCATTAAGGCCAGAGAGGAGGGGAAGGGACAGCGAGTAGTGCGGAAGAGACAGCATCATGCTGGCGTGGCTCGAAAAAACGGGAGGATAATTGATCATGTGGGAGAGCGTCTTCCCCCCATTACTGCAGCATTGGCTCTGCTCGCGTCCAAGGAGAAGACGGAGCCTGGGAGGGGACGGAATGAGCAGAGCTCGTTCACTCCACTGTGGGGGTTCACCGTGCCTTTCCCTCGGTCTCGCATGAGCCCTAACATCCATCCCATCTATACCACGAGTGATAGTCCTCTAACTGATGGAGAATGAGTGGCGTTGCTATGGAGAGACCATGTCTTCGTCCCATTTCTTTGTACTCGTTCGCGGTAGGCACAAAAAGGCAGCATGATGGATGCAGCCATAGATGCGTACAGTACAAATGCGCGCAGCATTAAGTACTGTTTAAAAGGCCACACCGACGCTTTCGAGGTTTGTTTACTTTCCATTAGGGCGTTGTGGCTCTCCAGTGGCAGCCCATATCTCCCATCAATTACCCACAAGGCTTTGTGAGACCTTATACCACAGTGTTTTTAGTGCACCCGGTCCGTTACAATGCTGACAAACTGTAAATCAAACCGTGGGGTTTTTTTTTGTTTTGTTTTTTCTTACAAGGCAGAAAGGCTTGCTAATTTAATTATCCTTCCTTCCATTTGACAGCCGTAATGGGTTAAGTTAGGAGTGCGAAGGCTTAGGTTAACTCTGCGGCATCGCAAAGCATAATTAATGCCTTTGAGTCAGACAGAATACAAATGATATCCTGCGTTGATGATGTCTTCCTTAACTCCAGTGACACGCGAGCACAACTCGTTCCTAGTGTAAGAGTGACCTCTAACGATCCTTTCAGTGGTAGTTTTTTGATACTTCTGCTTAAAAAAGAGGGAAAGTAATATGTGGGTTTTAGGATAACCTTCAAACATTACAGGAGGGGGGCTTACAGCGTGTCTCTCAGCCACCCCAGGTGTCATTTTCACCTCAGTAATAAGAAGGTACCTACCTCTACTAATAGCACACGAGCTCTTTTCATTGGTTAGCAGTGTCTTTGTAAAAAAATAAAAATAAAAATCTTCTATTCCAAAGGCGTCTGTCCTTAATTGCAACTTTTTCCTCTACTTTCTCCCTTTGTGCTTTGATCCGGCACAATACCAACATTTGGGACTGTCTTCCAGAGGTTATGGGCATCAAAGATTAATAGCGCTTTCAAATGGCTGCGCCAGAGAGCTTAGCGAGTGAAACATTTCACTGGTAATTAAGGGCGGAAGGGGTTAAACAAAGGTTTTGACAGTTTGAAACAGCCAAGTAACAACACCGATTAATCCCGAAAGACAGAAAAGGCAAATGTGAATTTGTTTCGTTACTCCACTCATTTTGAGTATCAGCTCATAGCTAGTGGCTTTTCTGAGGCGTAACAAATGCAGCGGAAAACCTGATCTTAATGCCTTACAAGCCAATGATGCACATCTGCGTTCTACACATGGCAACAGATTATTTATTTGCTGCAGGATTTTACATTGTGATCCAACAAACAGTCCGTTTCAATAGCCATTTCCTTTGGGAAACATATCGCACTTGTTTTTCCACGTTCCATCCGTATTAAAAGCATGATGGATGGATTTTTGTTTTCCTTTGTCCCAGACGCAATCTTTTGCATTTAAATTCTTTTGCTCTTCCACTAATCTCACACGTTGGTGTAATTCACTCGGTCCCGTTACTTTTCCCTCAACCGCTTTCTTGTTCGCTTCCCCGCTGATGTCTGAATTCATATCTTCAGCCATTGTCGCTTTCTCTCTTGTCTCCAAATGAGCATTCCTCACCATGCAACAATACGTGGTATTATTCCCGCCATTATACGCAAGCAGCACTCTCAATTAAAGCATAACTCAGCACTTGCCACTTGTATGCGGACCCTTAACGCCACCGCCTGTCCATTATCCGGCTTTGTCAGCGAGCGTGGGGATTTATCAGGCGTCCATCCCTGCAGCTGCATCCACGGCCATCATTCTGCCTCACATCACAGAAGGGAGATTAGAATACAGCAAATGGACGGCGTCATTTACTACATGCACTCGCTCTTGTCGTTCTCTAATGTCATTATAGAGTTTGGATTTCCGTTTTTTTGCTGCCACTTCACAGATTTTTGTTATCATTTCTCCAGTGAATGGCATTCTGAAGATTACCCCAGAAAAGACATTAAGATATCTTGTGCACGTGTCTGAATTCTGCCCTTGTTGATCACTACGTTATATTTACTCGCTTGCCATTTGATCCTGTTGTTGAGGAGCAAAAAAAAAAAAAAAAAAAAGGATTTATTTTTCCTGACTCAAAAGCTCTAAAATTACACACAAGCCCAAAGTCAGCAGCATGGCATTGTCGGTCCTAACACCTGGCTTTAAAAAAAAAAATGTTTTTACTTTTTTTTTTTTACTATACACACCAAAAAGTGGCGTGCTAACTTTGCAGGAAAACAGCACGTTTGTATCCTGGTTAGTCGCGCGCCCTTGAAGATCAGTGGGTCCAAACCTGCAGCCTCAGAGCAGCGCTCATTTTCATTCCACCACGTTCTGATGGAAACCTCCGCATTAAGATGCAAGGTAATGGTGTCTGTTGAGCGCGGCATAATATACTCATTGCAAACAAAGCTCTGGAGTGATGAGCCAAGCACTTTAACTGTTTACAGAGAATGGAGGGGGCGGGGGGAGCAGCAACAGCAGGTCTTTTTTTGTGCACTTCTGCTGATTTCTCAGAGACTTTTGGAGGCATGCCAATCAAAGCAGATCAGCGCAACAGCGCCGAACAAACAGGCTACAGTGGAACCCAACGAAGATGAATGAGTTTACATATCTGGTGCAGGTTATTTATCTACAGGGCTGGCAAAGGTCCCACAGTCCTCTAAGAGCTGTAGGCCCGTTTAACCTTGAGAGCAAGCTGGAACGATGCAGTGCTGCAGGCAGAGAAAATTCGGCCTGGAATCAGAGAGGCATCAGAGAGGCTCTACTCGAATACGAGGGCGTGTTGGTGGGAAAGAGGCTTTTTTGTTTAATAGTGTCGAAAATGACAGTAAAATTACAGTATAATGGAACCCTCTTTTTAATAATAGCTGTTGGCTCTCTGTCCTAAAATTCCACCAAAGCAGAGTATATTATAATGTATGCCTCTGTCTAATGGACCCTTATGTCTTATTTGCCTTGCTGTAAATGTTGCAGACACCCTATTTGGATTTTTGGATTTGTACATGCACTTAGACAAACCTTTTGATATGAAGGTAGGGGGTGCACCGATCCCTGATACGATACCGATATCAGAGCTCTGAGTATCGACCGATATCCGATACTTGACTTTTCCTCACTTTAATAATGGCAAATGGCAAAAAGCAAGCCTTGTTTGCCGTTATTTGGAATCAGACAGAGAACAGGTGGAAACACTGACGACACGTGACGGGGAACAGACAAACATAACCACATAAACCGAAACGGCGTGCGCGTGACATATGAACGATGAAAATAACGATACTAAACCAATTGCGTTTTCATAAAACAAAGAAAATTGTCGGTTAACATCGTTCACGGCATGTATAAAAAATAAGTCAGTGCATCAGGTCAGAAAATATCCAATATTAAATGTGACGCAATACTCATCCAACGTAAAGACAGGAAAAGTAATTTATTATTACATGTGTTGTGATTTCTCCTTAAAAGATTCTGCATAGAATTTCATAATCAGATTGTTACACAGGCTTATGTATTATGTCTATTTTTTTTTATTTATTATTATTAAATAAATACCAACAGTACCAAACACCCCTAAGGAAAAATGATTATACCTAGGGGTTTTCACCATGGATTAAAATTATATGTTTTAAAAGCAGCAAATGTTTCATACTGGAAAAAAATTATAATGCTTATAGAAAGCCTATAGAAATCAAACATTTATTTTAAAAAAGAGAATCGTTTTATAATCACATTGTGGCACCGAGAATTGACATCTAAATCAAATCATGGGGTGACAATAGATTATTTATAATAATAGATGTTGGCTCTTTGTTCAAAAATTCCACCAAAGCTGCGTATATTATAAAATATGCCTCTGCCTAATGGACCTTTGTCTTATTTGCCTTGCTCTAGATGTTTCAGACGCCCTATTTGTTTTTTCTTGTTTGTTTTTTCATTTATTTATTTATTTATTTATTTTATTTTATTTTTTTTAATCCTGGGCCAATATCCTTTGACCACACCACCACCACCCCTTTTCAGGAACCATAACTTATTACAGATCATTTAGAACAGTGCAAATCCCGTGGAATAGTGCAAGGTCGTGGTGAGGCTGTGTACTTAAACCCCTCTATACCCTCCCACTCTACCATCCCCCCTGACAATGATAACAACAACAACAACAACAACAACAACAACAACAGACATTCATCATCACCACCACCATAATCACCCCAATCTCTCCAAATAAAATAAAAGAAGAAGACAGGGGGAGGGGAGAGAGAGAGAAGAAAAAATAAATACAAATTTGGGGGAAAAATATATACTGTAAACATGGTGAGAAACATTCTTGAGGTGGGGAAAGAGGAATTAGCACTCGGTATATTGCAAGAAGTGCGACCAGGTGTCCTCAAATGATTTATTGTTATGTTTTAGATTTGCTGTGAGTCCTTCCCGGTTGGAATGATCTACAAGGAGGTTAAGCCAATGCTTTACAGAAAGTGGAGTTCTGTCTTTCCAATTCAGTAGTAGAACCTTTTCAGCAATGGTGAATGATATTAATATAAAGGATTTGAGATGGCTGGGTATTGATAATGAAGACAGATCATTAAGTAGTGCTACAGTGTGGCAGATGGGGATGTCGAGGCCCAGGATCGCAGCTTGCCCATGACCTCCAAACAAAAATTGTGGATGTGAGGACAAAGCCAAAAAGCATGCTAGTAATTGTCTGTTAAGGCTGAGCAGTGTGGACATGTGTTGCTGTGGCTAAGTCCCATGTGGTGTAGTTTATGGGTAGTAATGTGAGTTCGATGAAGGATTTTATATTGTATTAACTGAAGTTTTGAGTTGCTTGTCATAGAGAAAGTGTTATTGCATGTATTTTGCCAAATATATGGTATGCTGTAGTTTTTCCTTGATGGTGTCAGAGTTCATAAACAAGCCACTGGTAAATAACTGTGCCAGGCTGGTCACTCCTCTATGGCTCCATGCTGAAAATACGAAGGGTTTTAATGTTGATCAAAAACATGGGATTGTTCCATAATGGGGTATGATCAGAAGGGGAAAAACTATAATTGAGAATTTCTTATTGGGGGAAGTGGTGGCTCAGTGGTTAGGGCACTGGGCTACTGATCAGAAGGTCGTGGGTTCAAGCCTCAGCTCCACCAAGCTGC
>JAOUQW010000019.1:11187203-11208323 GCA_028565825.1 Olivaichthys viedmensis | reverse complement strand
CACCCCTTTCACCTTCTCCACGTTTCATTACATTACAGACTTATTCTACAGTAGATTGAGTTAATTTTTTGTCTCAATGTAAAATTTTTGTATTATTGTAAAATTAAAATGTATCATTTTCTTAGTGTACACAATCTAAATTTATAATCCATTAGGTTCTGTAGCTGCGTTTTGTCGGTTGGACACAAGACAAACTGACTCAAGGAGGTTACTACATTGGTAACAAGACAAAACGGTTTATCTGTGGGTTTTTTACTCGTATGTACACTGTGCGTGCGAGTTTAAGCTTAACACGTCAACTATTTTCGTATCACCGGCACGTTAGAAATCGTGCTAGACTTAGAAGCGACAGCCAACAACAACCAAAGAGTAAAAAACGCTTGGCTGTCAGACAAGTTAAGGATGTAAAATTGTTATTATTTTGAACTTAATTGTTTTGATGTAATAGAGAGTAAAATAAATTGTACAAATCTGAATCCATTAATTCATTCCATTCCACGTAGGCTCTGTTTTATTGAATGTCTCTGGATTTTATGTTGTGCATGTTTTAATTTCTTTTTGCAGTTGTTATGCATATTCAATCATTTTTCATTATCAATTTTCCGTTGTCAAATATTCAGGATTCTTGTTTCCACCATTATTACCGGTAACATGGTACTTAATGCGGCAAAGGTATCAACGTCAAAATTTTGGGATCGTGACAGCACTACTGTGGAGAGAGATCATATGCACAGGCCTTACCTTAGGACAGAAGACTGGCCACCTGGATGCAGTAGGGGAGCGGAAAGTTAAAGTGGAAAAGAGGGTGGGGGGGGTCAGCAGGAACAGTCACTCTGGCTTCTTCCTCTTCACTGAGTGATGGGCGGAGCTTTCCAATCTAAAGCAGCAATCCTGGCAGGCGCATTAGCCATGGTTCACCTCACGGAACATCTGAAAAAATCATAATGTGCTTCAGTTGTTGCCAGGCTCAAGTTGCTCCAATTTGCACAGCTTCGCTGCGACATGCTGCTTTGTTAGCATTTCATTGAGCGCAAAACTAAATAAGAGCCGACTATCGGCGAGCCACGTTCCTGTCGAGAACATCGTCCACTTCTCTCCTGAACTCGGCTGCAGAGCACATTTCAATCAAGCTCATGAGCTCTTTAATTATTTTTAAGCTCTTCCTGAGGGCTGACACATTGGCAGAGGTCAAACTGTGTGGCCAGGTGAAAATAAACCAGCCATATTGCGCTCTCTTCCATTGCTCCCTTCTGCCGCCTGCTCCACAGGGCCAGTAAATGGAGATTTTTGGGACGCCCCCTGCCGCTCCGGCCACCTGTGCTACTCCACCATCAAGGTGTGCAGTGGTATTCCACACTGACTCAGCAAGGAGCGGCGTTATATAACCACAAACCCAGCCAAGCCGATCAAATATCATGCCCCACTACATCTCCAAAGCCCCAACCCTGCTTACTTAAAATAGGCCGGTCTGAAGGGAGCCCTTCTGTTTTAATAATGTCAGAGACTGCATATGAAGGCTGCTTTTAACTCCAGTTTCCATAAAGGGGTAGATTTCAGAACGCAAGCACCACATATCGCGTCGAGTTATATTTCGGTTCGCCTCTTTATGATTAACACGGTGGAAGGGCTTCTGCGCCTCTGGAACACACATCCCAGCACGTGCAAGTGATTCCTTTTATGGCCACGCACGGATAATAAACTGCAAAAAAAGACCAATAAGGTGGACAAGCTAAGCTACTGACTTAACAAGGAGACTGAAAGACATTCCTCTATTAACAGGCTGTAAAATGGATCAAGTTGGTCATTATCAATTTGGGACTTTTTCCATTATCAGGCTGGGATTTGGGGATTTAAAATAATTAAGAACGGACACTGCCAATGGTCTTCGCTGCTCTGACTTTCCCCTTGTCGTTCTTCTTGTCCTCTGTAATGCTCTGGTGACAGCCTAGCAGAATAATTAATCGCTCTATTTATCGTACCTATCTACCTATCGTTATATTTAAGCGTTCGTTAAATATAGCCGCCGTTGTTGTCTGTGTTTACCGAGCTCCAGACAGCTCTATTGCTGAGCTCCTTCGTGTGGCTGTTTCGCCCTGCCAATCTCCTGACAGAAGAATCAGCAGACAGTGCTTTTATATCTGCCGTTCCCCACGTGTCCCGGACTGCCCCACAAGATTCTCATTCCCCGCCTGTGTGCGTCTGGCTGTTGTGTAATTAGCTAAGCGTACATTTATCCCGCATTTGAACGAGTGCAGTCTTGCGCACCGGCACAGTCGGAAGGCTGCACCTTGCTCAAGGTAATCTACTGGACTCAATCTGCGGAAGGCCTGACCGGACGTCAGTGATAAACACTATGAGCTTCAGGGACAGTGGCTATTTCTGACCTGGCAGGTCTGACCCGTTTTCTCCTGTCTTCATTTATATTCCTGAAGCAGTCTTTCATCTCTGTCTTCCGGAACAAAATTTAACCTCCTGATATATCGACTCAACTCTTATGGCACCCTAAAGGGGGGTTTGCCTGCCAGTATCCACTTTTATAGAACACAAGAGATCCCAGCGAATCATTTAGTGTGTACACAGGATAACAACCCGCCACAAATGGATGCGCTGGGAATGCAATTTTAGACGTCCTTCTCAACAGAACAATAAGCAGCCCTCAGTGTGTATGTGCACCAGCCTCCCGGGTAGGTGATTGACGAGATGGAGTTGACAGATTAAGAGCAGTCCTAAAATAATAAGCTGGTCATTTGTAATTGGTCTGGGGAGTTGTTTCTACATGTATAGGCTTGTTTTAATCAGAGCCCTGTCAGTCAAAACACCACAGTAAATAGGCTACTGATGGAGTTATTGTGATATGACACCTACAATGCAGTGACAGGCAGATCTGGTGGAGACTTGCTTTTATTGCAGTGCAGCTGCTCATTTCTTAGGCTGACTTTTCCTTTCAGATGAAGCGTTTATAATATGGACTTCCAAACATGAACCAAATCAGTGGATTGATTTGCTAGTGACAAATAAGTCTAGCATCTATTGCTTTTTCTATCGGTCCGATTACAAAAGGGTCTAACAGGATCCTGAGGGTCACCAACAGTAAAAAGTGTTCGCCCTGTCCTTAGGAGATTCCAAGTCCGAATCCGGACGATGCTTATAGCCATCCATGCCTGGGAATCCGAGAGAGTGGGAAGGATGGCATTTCTTTCTCCCTGGTGGATCAGAGCTACACTAACCAATCGTAGGCGTCTGTTAGCTCATGTATACTAAAGAGGGCAGTTATTCCCAAAGGGCGCTCAGTTACCCATGAGTAACATGAAATAATGCGGTAGCAGGCTTCACTCGACTTGGAGGGATCACGTGCTTTTGCTCACTCTGGTTGGTACCTTTCGTGCGATAGGGGAGAACTAGTTAGTGGGTGGGAATTGACAAAAATAAGGAAAAAAAGTCCAGCAACTAACATCTTGCTTTATTGCACATTTGTATGCGTTGTGTATGCTGTGTTTTACTCACATTTACTGCACTTCATCGACATGAACATAAAGAGGCGAATGCACTCTTTGAGGAATGACCGAATGCCCCCGTGCGCGTTTGTGTTTTGTTCAGTCCAACCTTTGTGACGGATTCTAGTAATACGCAATTTGCTCTTTGCTTACAGCTTTAGCTGCGAGACTCGCTTTTGCCTCTGTGTGTGTTATTAGCTGCCGTAATGACCTATAAATTTAATATGAGGCCTTTTGCCAAGCATCTTGGTTCATGGTCTTCTCCACAGGGAATAACCACTGGTTGCTGCTAATGTTTATTACACCCTCATAATGGCGTGCCATGCACTGCCATGCTCTTGGGGTCCAGGCACAAATTTTTATAGAGTTGTTTGTTATGTAGCTTATTAGATATAAAGAGAAATGGTTGCTTTCCTTTTCCACTTTCCAGAGCATGAACAACACACTTCTTGCACGAAAAAGCTATGGCAGGGCTTTTGATTGACATGCATTTTCTACCTCTGCAAATTAGAACATTGTTTCTTGTGGAGAAATAATAAAGGACCTGTGCTGTAGAGGGTTTTTGTTAGCCAGTATTTTCTCATCACAGAGCTTGTGCACTGTTGCAGTGCAATGCTGTAGTTAAAGCAACTTATACACCAAAATACGAAACAGAATCAGGTTTTCATTGATTTTTTTGGGGGGTATTGCAAAATGTTTGATTCCTAAAACTGCAAAGAGCTCTTAAATGAAGGAAATGCTGACATTTTCTGTCGAAAGTCCCCCCAGTTCTTATTAGCTCTTGTGTGCTGTATTGATAGCGTGTCATGTCCCAGCAGAGGCCCTTTGGAGATGGTGAGCTGTGGCAGCAGTGGGTCTGGACTTCTCTCCCGTGGTTAATGGACTGTTGTCAAACACCAGGCCAATCGGTGATATGGGGGGCTGTAAACCCCCCCACCCCACGCTGATGAGCTTGGTGTGCCCACTGGGGGCCCTGGGCCCTTCTGTTTGTGGGGCAATTAGCATGAAAGCAGTTGAGCGTAAAAGCCGGCCACCGGAGGCCTCCCCGTTCGCTCAGCTCTGCTTGGCCACCAGGAGTATTTCCCCATCACTGCTTGTGCATCTCTGTTATGGCTCACAGATGGAGAGCAGGCACCCCAATGCACCACAGTCTGGTTCAATTTGGGCTTGTATGAGCACAAGCCCTGCGGCTAATTGAACGGCCATGTAATGGCAACTTGCTAGAGCAGATCAGGTGGCCAGCGTGCTGGTGGTGTTTCGTTTCAGTTGAGGTCCCTTCATTGTCACCGTGGCAAAGAAATAAGGGTCGGAGGTCCCCAAAGTGTTTTAGTGGACAGCTGGTTTAAGTTCATCAGCCACTTTATACATCACCTATTACCACATGGATTGACTGCCATATGTGCAGGTTCATTTAAGAAATGAAAGTAAACATTAAAATAGATAAACACAAGCTCTTTATTGGCACAAAGTGAAAGTGAAGGAACCACGGCCAGAGCTGCCACCCTATGGCTATGATTAAATCCCATGCAGCCATTTGCTACCCATGGTAAGAGTACAATTTTTAAATTGTATTGCCGAAGCGTGTAATAATAGCTCTTTTTCACCATGTACACCTGATGGATCTCCTTCAAAATCCACGCGTGGTTGTAGTATTGTGCTGCCATGCTTTTGATAGCTCGCTCCCCCTGATGGTCTTTGAAAGTTCATATCTGTCAGTCAGTCTATTAGGCACCCCTTGGTTCTGTAATGACTCCCACTGTTCTCTGATGCAGGGATGGTGATGGCAGGTCTGATAGCGACAGCGCTTTGTCTCGCTAACCACAAAAGGCGTTTGACTTCCATTGTGCCGGTCCTGGGTGCGCTCTGTCTAAACTGTGGCAACAAAGAGTAATAGGAATGTTTATTCCAACAGAGGGTGATTGCTATCCTTTTGTGAGAGCAGATTGGGGGGAAAAGACATTACTTGTGTTGGACACCTGGCCAGAATTTCCAAAAGGTTTTTGGACATCTTTTAAAGACATTTGGCCTTTGGCTTCTATGGAAAGGGTAGTAATGGTAGTAATGGGTAGTACTCGAGCATTTATGGAACCTGGTTCTGAGTGGCTTCTGTTGTATTGCTTAATGTACAACTATTAGATATGGCATCTTTGTTTATGGCTATTAAAATGCACAAAACCTAGGTACAGAGCTGCCGCCTGGTAAGATTGACGTTCTCTTATAGAAGATATGAGATTCACTGACTCGTTGGTACCACACCAAGAAAACTCTCATCTGGGGCGATACCCTGCCAGAAAACTCTTCCACAGGTAATCAGAAAGCTCTTTCGGCTTGGCCACTGGAAGAATGGGAGATGTAGTGGAAGAGGTATAGTATATGCTCCGGGTGGATGGGTGATTTAGAGGAGCTCATTCCAGATAATGGAAAGAGGCGAGTGTGAGAGATGCGCTTTTGCAGATGCACAGGCTGTTTTATTATTGATAGGATTATGACTCCGTGACTACAAGGTAGACCCATTAGCGTGGACGGGAAGCCCAGGAGACAGCAGCCTCGCTACAGATTGAGAGAAGAGCCGGCCCTGAGTGAAACACTATCGGCTCGGAGCTCCAGATGCCAGACCTGGTGTCATTATTAATTACAGCCGCTAAAAGGGTCAATCAGCCGCGAACTCTGCTGCTCTGATTTTCGACTAAAGCTAGCATGTGTTGTTGTGTAGCAAAGAATAAAAGAACAAAGCCTGATTTTTCACCGTTCCCTTCCAAACTCTGAGAAATCAACCAATTTAAAGGAAGCACTGCCAAAGACTGCATATCGCTTCTCACATCTGCAGCTCCTCTCCTTTATTTTCTTTACACAACTTCGTTCAGCGACTCTATTATTGCCGAGATTATGCTTCTACCGAGGTTATGCTCTTATCAGTTTTCATCGGTGGAAACAATGGATTTGCTCTTCATTTAATAACTTCTGAAGCGCTTTCAATGAGTAGGAAAGAAGAATTCATATGATTTTTTTTCTTTTCTCTTTTAATTTTTTTTTTTGCATGCTTTAGCTTGGCCTGGATTGTGCAGTAAGTCAGCCAGATGGTTCTGTTTCCACATTTAGCTCATTATCAAAGTCGGTGTGCAGAACTGGCAAGAAGCTCGCCACCCACTGTCGAGGCCGTTAGAGCTCGAGAACAGCACCGATCACCAAACGCCCCATGATCATTACCATGATAGATATTTGCCAGGAAAAGGCATTAATTTCAGGAGAGCAATTTCATGATTGACTTGGGGGGTGTTGCTGAAGGTTGTTCGTACCGTGTGCCACCATGTTAATGTATACACCTGGGTCAGGCTGACTGAGATTGTAAAGAAGAGGCCTAGCAATGTTGGATAAAATAGGACAAGTCCTTTCCTCCATATCCACTTAGAACAGCACAGCCAAGAACCATCCATCATCCTCAGTAAAACATGTCAATACAAGTGTCTGGCAGTTTCTCTTAATACACTTTACTGGCTCTGACATTTTTACTCAGTTTGCAGTGATCTGACATTTTGGATTTTTGTTTGTTGTGCTGTGCTTTTGTTTTCTGACTTTCTCTCTTTTTCTATACATCATAGCATTTGTTCCTTTTTGATTTGATAGCCACGTTCTCATTTGAGTTACATTTTTAGAAGTAAGAACAGCCCTTTTGCTCAGACTCGCCCACTCCTCTTGTTTCACGGTATCTAGGCGTCTTCACCAGATCCAAGTCCGCTTGGTTAATCATATGTTTCGAAACATGTGCATCACAAATGTATGTTAAGTGCTGCCCCGAGCATTCCTTCTTTCCCCATGACCTCCATATATTACTCGCATGCGAAAATGGCCCTGGAAAGATATTGAATGCAAAATGCAAAACAGTGCTCTTTCAGTCTGCCAGGAAAAGTAGACCTTTTGCGTTTCTCATCCGCCAGCGCAAGTCTGCGCGACTCCAAATGTCTCCGAATCATCATATCTTTTGTGTGCATCCAACAGAATAATTCTGTGATGGCATTTGAGCCATTTGCTATGCATGGGCTTTCTAGCAGCGCGGTCGTGCCTGCCCCTCCCTCGTGCACTGAGTGGAGAGCGTGTTTCAGAAATCCTCCTTGCTTCTGTTCTTGCTTAAAGCCACTATTAGGCACGGCTGATAGATCATTGGATGTTTGCCTGCATGTTCTCTGTGTCTATTTCTTTTTTTCTTATTTTTTCAAATTCCTCATCTCGAACTTCATTTCCATCGGGGGATCTCATTCTTAACTGTCTGCAGGTATAGGGGGCTTAATGAATTCCCTCATAGACCATAAAGATGATTGATGGGCGAGACACTTAAGCATGCAATGATTCCGGGATGAAGAGGGAACCATGATGATGCGCAAACTGCACAGAGCTCATTTACTTCCCACTCCGGCAACTGCTTTCCCGCAGATGGGACAGGATCCTGCGTTTAAATGCCGCCTCTGCAGGTGCATCAGTATGCGCCTGATTGTAAATGCATCATGATCACTTTCACCAGTCTTAGGTGAGAGATTGTTCCTGTCAAGTTCTTTTTTATTCACGAGTATAATAAACATGCCTCCGAAGTCTGACAGGTGCGTGGGACTGACATCATCCGCAACTCATCACATAAAGCATGAATGTTATTCTTTATCTTTAAAGTATTGCATGGAATTTTTAATTACGACCTAAATCCTTGCGTTAATCCCATAAGAGTGCTTTTATGGAAACTTCATGTTTCTTCATTTTTGTGCCATTTTCCTCGCCTTTTTGCAAAAAATGTTTTCTGTCATGTTGTTCTATAATGAGTTAATTACAGCTGGGATGTGTGGCAGACAGTGAGAGATGACAGGAGGCCTCTGATGATGGCTGATGGGTTTCTGTGCCTGTTTATTTTATCACCAACGCGTGTTATTAATTCCTTAGGCATTGAGGCTTGCTGTAATTCTTTAATGACAGTGCCACACCACATGCTGGCAGTAAACAGATTTTGCTAAAGGTTCTCAAGTGGGTAAACACTGTGCCACCTGAAATACTGTGAAGGACCCATGCGTTTCAAACCGGGGAAGAAGAAGTTTCACTGTTTCCACTGTGCATCAGTTATGGTTCTGTCCTCGGGGAGCATGCATCGCTCATCAATCCATCAGAAAGTGCTTCGGTCTTTCCAAGTGTGTCAAAGAAGCACATTCATCCAATTCCATGGGCCAAAATTAAGAGAAATAACACCGTGTTTCATGAAGGGCCACAGATGTTCTTATTTAAGCATAGCAAATTCCAGTGCCGATCTTTAAATCTGTCTTAGATTTATTCATGCGACCCACATGAAAGAATCGCGTAAAGGATTTCAGCTTACTTCTTATAAAACCCTTTCAAAACAATTGTTCAACAACTGAGACGTTGCAAGTTAGAAACATCATCTGGTTTCAGAGCTCCCTTCGAATGAAGTTAAGAGATAATAAGCGGCTGCACACACGTGTTTTTACACATGTACCAGCCATCAGGGTTAACCTTTTGATCATTGCCTTGGAGGCGCCGATCCTGGAAAAAAACTGCCAAGAGCGACTCGAGTTTGCCTTCATTAACCAGCCACGTTCCGTTGATCCAGCATTGTTCGCAAGGACGAGTCAGAACAGAAATTGCCAGCTTTTCCTTAAATCCAGAGGGGATGTGTGTTGTTTACCTTGAATCTTGAGCAGTTAAGCTTGTTTTCTCCTTGTCTGCCTCTCCGTGGGTCTATTGGGCCGCGCTGAAAGGAGGCTGGAGGTTGGCTCATAAGCTGACGCTGATGGTTCAGTGCGGCTGACAGGCTGACAGCACCGTGAGCCCTGCACTGCCCCTGCCCACATTCCGTTGGCATCTCGGGCAATGCATTCTACAAGCGCATAAACACACACTCGAAATTCTTATTTGTTCCCATGTAACTCCACAGCACCCATTTTGAAATTCAGTGGTATGCTATGTATTAATATAGCAGATAAATTTATTATTACATTTTTTTTTTTTTTTTTTAAGTGGTGTAGTGCAGTTCTATTTGGTTTTATGTGTAGAGGAAGAACTTGACATCCCAGTATCAAAGGCAGCCTTACTGTGGACCCTTGGGATAAATGAGTCATGTGTCTCTTCCTGTGTGACTAAGGCACAGATCTTGCAACCGCTATTTAAGTTGGTCTTACCTACAAATCCCTGAAAGTTCCTTGTGCAAAGCCCGAGTATAACTAAGGGACAAGAACTTGTCCAATCAAATGTGGTCTATGAGGCATGACTAAAGGCCTGGTCTATTCAACTGAAGAAAGGGAAGCAAAAAAAAAGCTGCACATTTACTTTATTACTTTATTAAGTTTCCAAGTACTGAGTGTGTTTTTCATGGCCGTAGTTACTTTTACCAGCTTTCTAACAGGAGCAATTTTACCTGCCAAATGGCAAGCTAAATTTGAAGTCAAATTAACGATGTAGTTAGCAATGAGACACAGCCCAAGCAAATGCCGAAGCCATGGGTGTCTTAATTGAGACTGTTTCCGTTAGTCCTTAACAGTTTGTGCCTGACCATCACTCCACACACTTGAGGCCAGAGTGGCTTTTGGCCACATAGCTTACTTGCTGCGATAATAAAAAGTCCTCAGGCAGGAGAGCGAGAAAGGAAAAATGAAGAGCTATCCATCAACGGCACAATCGGAGGCCGGGATCCTCCGTTAAGATTAGGGCTGTTTAGAAAGATGGATGGCCATTGTCACTGCTCAGCATCATCCCAAAAGGCTTAAATGAAATCCAAAGATTCTCAGCAGTAGCGTAAATTACCTCTGTAATATCTGCAATAAGGCCAGGCAAAGCCAAGTTCAGGGCTGATTAAGGTGGCAGTTCCCTGTATTATTATTACAGATTGTAAACATTATCCTGACCTAACCTCCTCACTTGTGTATTTGGTGGATGAGAAGGGAGCTTTTGTAAAGAGAGAAGAGTGTTGCAATCCATAAGATTGATCCTGCTGGATCTGATAGAGGTAGCTTAGGAGTCCTAACAACACCTAAATGCTGTTTTTATAAGGCACATTGTTTAGATTTTTATTTGACAGAAAAAGGAGACCATTCCTTGATTATTATGATTGATCTAATAAGGGTATATAACCATTTTTCCATATGCAACTGTGGGAAACAGGGGAAGCAAAGTGTGCCAGTGTGTGATAGCAACAGTTTGAAGATACACAAGTTGCATATTGATGCAAGCTATATATCCTGAAGTAGAAAGGTGCTACTTATTTTACCAAGAAGGAAAGAAAGCTTTTGTGTTTTCATCTGCCTTTATTTCAAAGGCAAAGTGAGGTCATGCTGAGCAGCCAGGCCAGCCATTCACACCAAAGCCTCGCACTTTGATTCACCAGTCATTTAGTGCTTAAAACTGAAGCCATTCAAATATGTCACTAAAGAGACAGTGTTACAAAGATAATCAAAAATAGCGGTTAGTTCATATCACAATGTATAGATATTTTGAATCGGTTCATTAATATACCAGTAGAGAAGTCGATCTCTGTTCTCAGGCAGAATGGAAGAAATGCCAAATGCAAAAAAAGGGAAGCAAATCTATTCAAAATGCCTCTCTTGTTTTTTTTTGTTTTTTTGAGAAGCCAAGCTTTGGTAGTATGCTTTCTGTCAGTCTCTGTCCCTGGTTAAGCCTGTTTTTTTGTGTGTGTGGCATCCTGGCACTGGAAGAATATCTTTAAGAACCACGCTGGGAGTCTGAAACTAGTTTGGATTCCCTGTTCCTGAAAAAATGCCACACATCTAGCCGGCCCTCCTGAAGCCAACAGTCAATTTGGTCAATAGCTGCTTTTTAATTCCTTTTCCTGCATGCTTTGGCAGGAGGGACCAGCGAGGCAGACCTGATGATTAGTGAAGCCTCGGGGGACTGTTGCCGTCATCTACGTTAACTAGATGTGAGCTCAAGTGCAAATATGCAGTAGCCTGCTTTAAACCCAGCATTGATCATGCTCAGGCAAAAAAAAGTAGGTGGCTCATAAATCAAACAGTCTATTGGAAGTCCTCATGGTTCACCCTGGGCGTTGCTTACATATCCAACCCTTCCACAGCACTGTACCCGTCGACGTCTTGGTTATTCGATCGATTCGATTCTTTTTGATGAAAGGAAATGAAACTAGGCTATATGCTGAAGCCAGCCAGTTCAGCTTTGTGCATCTGAGGTCTATTAAGGGGGTGAAGACTAATGTCAGCAAAGAGAACAGTAGGGAAGGGCAGGCTATGGACTAACACCCCCTGGTCTGGCAGAAACACCAGCCCCTGTCAGGAGAGCACAGCCAATTTGGAGGCTCTGTAAGGGCCAGGGATTAAGGCTGAGCGCTGAGTAACCAGCCCCGTGGCAGACAGTACCTGTCAACGCTGCATGTCAAAAAGCTGGGCCGGTTTTTATTTCAAAAGAGAACCAATGCCATTCTGACAGACACAATTAGTTTCACCGCTGTGTCAGAGTGCTTCAAATTACTGGTGACCTTTTGGCTCAAGGCCTGTCCCTCTACACAATGGCCTAATTACTCATTAGCCGCAGTCTCCCCCATTTTATAGGCACAACCAATATAAAGCTTTCATCTGTCTCAGAGGGTGGCTGTCGTTGATTCTTGGCATTCTCTGAAGCTTTTATTACTTTTATGTCAATGATAGATTGATTAGAAGCTACAGCCATGTGGCATCATCTCTCCATATCCTTCAAGCTCAAAATTACCACAATTTCTTTGTCTCCTGATTTAATTTCCTGGTCAATGTAAGCCATGATTAATGCTTGCACCATGGCCTGATTTCGTTTTTGTACATATATTTGGGTCTGCCACCTGCTCCTCTTTAAGAGCAGTCCCTTGATTGCAATGAGTGGGTTTTATTGTTCCTAGTTATTAAATGGTGGAAGAGAAGCTGAGTGATGGCCAAAGCCACGCTCAGAAAAAGCCAAACATTGTTGGTGGGTGGGCACCAATTGGGCATTGCTCTGGCACTGAAGGAAATGTCTGCAGCTACATACAGAATTGGTTTCGGATAATTTTGTGTCTGCTTCATTCATCATATTTTTAGTTTTGAAGCTCCTGCTATGTTATGATTTGTAATTAGCTACACATTAGCCTGACTGGCAATCCCTGCATGAAATTTGAACATTTTCTGGACCGTTCATTTGGCACTCCATTTCTTTTCCATGTTCTCATATTAATTTATCATCCTGTATCTTGAACTTTTTTTTTTTTCTCCAGACAGTTTTCTGATAGAGTTCTAACATCAATCCTTGTCGTATCTCAGGGACCTTTATTCTGTTTGAGCCTAATTCCTCTGTTAATGTCACTTGTACTCGTGTGCTCTATACTCCCACTGTATTCCTACTGTCATTTCACGATCCCGTGTCAGATGGTTGAGGATGCATTCCTCTTTTTGAAGCTCGGTTCCTAATGCTCTAAGGAGGGTTTTTTTTATTGCCACTGTCACCTTGAACTTGTTTATTAGGGGTCTAGACCCGGATTACTGAAAAGCTGCCTTGTATCGATTGTTGTTAAATGTGCTGTATAAATAAATTGAAATTGAAATTGCTATATTGTGATTGAGAAAAGGAAAATGGCGAAAGGATTGTCTGAAAGGATTCCTGTCAAATAAATGTGTGATAGGAGTCTTCTCAATTTTTTTCTTCTCAATGTCAAATCCTGAAGCATTCTTTTGTAAAGCCTTCATGTACTTTCTAAGTATTGTCAATTTGAAAGATTGATAGTTCGCTGATAGCTTAGAAATAATGGAGATGGGAGTGACAAGGCTTATGGCATGCTATATTTAGTTATTGCATCAGATTTCATTTCATGTGTGAATTCTCTTTAGAATGCAAAAAAAAAATAAAAAATCTATTTAGGACGTCATTTACAATTGTCTCTGCAAATGTCTTGGTCCTACAGTTTTGCCCTATTTCCCTAAATCTGGCCCTTAATTGATCATTATGTTTTTTGTTCAAAAAGTAAACCGTGGTTTGTACGTACATTTACCATGTTGTCTGTGTGCTAACTGGTTTTGTTCCAAGTGCGGATTTCCTTACCATGGTAGGTTTTGCTATCAAATCCTGTCCTTAATTATTACCCATGGCCATGCTGGCTTACTAATGTCAGTGTGAGGCCTGAGAGTCTTATCTAGAATTAGGGAATTGATCTTGAATTAGGGATGGCTGGTACACAGCGCCCTTGACCCTCCCTCCAATGGCTTGTTTCAGCACATCTACTGGTGTTTCCCCTGACCAAAACGACCAATTAAGATCAGAATCGTCCTGAGGCCCATTTAAAGCAAGAAAGCACCTATTCATCTTGTGTGGCTCGAGTCTGTCAGCTGGATAAGTTGAGCTAATCTCTTAGCCCCCACTGTGACCGGGAGAGCATTGCAGGGAAAGATGTGCCACGGCCTGTCTCAGATGGAACATTTTTTTTTTCCTCCTGGACCAATGCGAAATAATGTGCTCCCATCACAAAGGGGAAGAGATTACCACCTCCAGCTAGCCTCCACTGTAGCTGCCCACATGTGCATCCGGCTCCCCCCTTCGACCTCCTGCAGTCAGGCTGCTCTGTGCGTAGCAGCCCCGCCGAGCAGAAGTGCTCTCAGGGCAATACTCAGCTAGCCTCTGAATTCCTGGAAGATGATAGGCTGCTTATCTGCGAACGAAGAGTGGGCACCATTCTGAGATGCTACTAGCTTCCTTAATAACAAGATTTCAAGATAAATACAAAGCAAAGAAATGATTAGGCTAATGTGATGCAACTCGATACGTGTCACGTACGAGTTTGCCTTGAGCAATTGTTTTGCTCAAGCTGATTGCTTGGATGAGATAATAATCAGGTTCAGCATGGCCCGATCTGGAAAGTTCTGCGCTCGCTGCCTTCAGCCGCTTGAGGAACCTTGACGGCATTGGTGTCGACTTAGTATGCTCAAGATGCAGTAATGATAATTGGCGTGGAACATCTATCACGGGTCACTGTCTGTGATTCCACGTGTGGATGACTGGCGTGGAGGAGAGTAGTTGAGTATTTAGAAAGATTGACCGGCTTCTGAAAGTGAAGAGATTTTTTTTTCTTCCATTTTTCACCCCACCGCTGTGAAGCTAATTCTAATGTAAATGCCAGTCAAATCGAGCCAGGCCTGCCTATGAAGCCTGACAGCTTATGCATTCTCAGGTTTTTACAGATGAGCTTTGTGTCTAGACTTGACCACCATTTTCTAGCCACCATGGTTACCACTTAATGCCATTGTATGGCTCGGATATCACATGAAGATGAAGTTTGAAGGGCGTAGAGACTCTTTTTGCTTATGTAAAGCTGCATCCATTTAAATTGTCTGAAAAGATATATAAGAATACCTCAATACCTAAAGTTTAAAAAAAAGAGCTCATTTTATTCTCCCCAAGCGACTTTGCATGAGAAATCTTCTTTTCATAAAGTTTCATATTAGCCACACCAAACAGATTTAGGGGTTCGTGCCAGTCTGTCCAGCCTACAAATGAACTCTGAAAGAGACAAAGTCTATAGTTTACCATTAAGAATATGCTTTATTAAACAAAATGAGACCATTTTAGTACCACTATTGCCTTTTTCTCCTGTTCTTATTCTTTTCCATCACTTGAAGTGAGGAGTTCTCGTGATTCTCATTTTGAACAAGTAACAATTCTCTCTTCTAAATAGTCCATTCCTATAATTTCTGTTCATCTTCATTTATTGGCTTGATCAAGCCACCTTCAAGTTTATGCACAAATCGGTTATTTTCAACAGCAGATCTTTTTAAAAGTCATGGCTCATTTATCAAGAATTCATAAGCCAACAGAAATCAATGCAAGAGTTAATCCCAAGCCATTCCTCAGAGGTTCACTCATATGTCTTTGATGGATCCTGAACTTTGAACAGAATAATATTTTCTGCTCCCATCAGAACAGGGCAAATGTTTTTGGCTGCTGTCATCTTCAAATACTTAGTGTGTCCTCAAAGAGGGATGTTCCCTCACTCCCCCTTAAGGCCATGACTGTGTTGAGAGAAGGGCCTGTAATAGCTGTTCAGAGAGGGATAGTTGGAGAAAGATAAAGATGATGGGTTCCCTCAGCTCTCACCCCTGACCCGTCTCTTCAGCATAGCCAGCAGTATGGTTCAGACTAGTATCAGAGCGCGCAGCTGTCACATGCAAATTTGGCAAAGTGCTGACCCTTCTGCCACCCAGCATGGGAGCACAGCTGCAGTAATATCTGCTCAGCACCTTCTCCAGATGCCAGCCCAGTTAAGTCAATGACGTGACATTGTCCTTAGCACCTTCTGTAATTTAGAAAGACACTTCCCAGCTCCTTGATTACAGTCTGTTAGTACAAACGGAGACACATTTACAACTCAGTGATGTCAGATTAATATATGACCTAGAGCTGATTTTTTCGTCACATGCGCCCACCCATAAATCCGAACAGTTATCAGCATACTGTCACTTAATGTCAGATATTTACAGCTCTTTCAAAACGGGGGTTAATTTTTTTTGACATTTGAATAGCAAAATTAAATAATGCAAGTATTATCATTCTATTTCCTCTCCTGGGCCCGAGGCGGATTGATTTTAATAATCAACTGCTGTAAATTACATTAAAAAAATAATTAAAAAAAACCTCAAGGCTTAGCCAAACTGGAAACTTTTGTTTATTTGGGCTTTGCTTGTTGGTCGGAACTCATGATTGTCTCTATAATTCCAAGCCAATTGATTTTTTACGCCCCTCCTCTTTGAAGGGAACTGCTTAATTTCTGTCTGGCTGCCGAAAGCTTCCATGGCCTCTAGCTTAAAAAGTCAAATTGCCTGTCTTAAGGATTACTCTGTGAGTGAGAAATGAAGAGGAGAAGAGGATGCTTAGGTGATATGGTAAGGTTTGTGATCTCCCACTCCTTCCTGAGGGATGAGGTCGGTCTTAAAATGCCATGGCTGCTCCGAGGGCAGATTAAATTTGACTCAGAAAGGACAACCCTGACATGACCAATTAATAATTAAAATAGTTTTCGCTTTAATGAGCCGCTCAATTACCGAGTCGTCTCTCTGGATGGTGGTTTACGGTCTTACTTGCGCGTCACGCTCTTGCCATGGCTGGACGAGATGTCATCATTTTGGGGGCTCTGCCATGAATGAGGCATTGAAGTCTCCATTAACCTTGTCCCTACTGCATTAGCCAGTGATGGAGTGCCACCTCTACCTCCCGAAACCTTTCCTTTGGAACCACGGAATAGCTGCAATAAGATGGCGATTTTGTTTTATTTTGTTATTTTCTTTCATCGTGGTCCGATATTAGAGTTGAATTCAATATTGACATTCTTATCACAGTTCACTTAAGAGGAGAGTTGACCTTTGAGTGTTATGCAAATCGGCACCTCTGAAACGCCGGGCACAGTCTGTCAGTTCTGATATTTAGCCTGCGATGGAATGGGAAGCGGAAGAAAGCAGCATGATTTGCCCTTTGCAAGAACTTGGTTTAACAAAGACATTCTCTTGCAGATGTTTATTCAAAGACCACATGCTGTACAGCTGTATGACGCTCAGCCTCTTGAAAGCCGTCGCTCGTTCTTATCAAAGCCCGAGCCTGAATGGGGTATTTGACTAGCTAAGCTCGTAAGAACTCGCGTTTGATGAAGTAATCATAATGACTGCGCATAAAAAGCTCCCCTCCTCTCATTGACATCTGTCATGGCTTGATGTGTGCTGACTTCGTGCTCTGGAAATAACTCGGTCCCGCCTCTGCGTTTGATTACCGCTTAAGTCAAATTGATAGGACGATGTTGAGGACCTGAAAACGTATCGCCGTTGTTGGGGCTTTAAGCATCGTAATAAAACGTGGATGATTTTAATTAGAGCAGCAACTGGTGGCACGGCATAGGCCCCTGCAGTGCAAGCTGGGACCCGGTTAGTCTGGGAAGTCGTTTTATTAATTAGGTGATTTATCTCACGAGCAGCTTGCGCATCTCTCAAACGATTACCGTGAAAACAAAGGCCACGGCGGGCACGTTGCATTCAGCGTCTCCTCACTGTGGACTGAGTTGGCTGTTTATTAGGTGTGCGATACCCAATAGCGACTAATAAACTGGCAACTGGAATATACAAATCACAACATATACTGTAAATACTAGGGATTCGGCTTCACGCACTGGCAATGAATAGTGCATAAGGGACACTTCTTAAATTTTACCCCAGAGAAAACTCCAGAGTAAACTCCGAGAGAGTTATAATCCATAAAATTGGTTGTAAGGGCTTTTTTAGTCCTAGAATCTCCACAGGTTTGGATTGCCCGCATCCCACAGGAACGGCTCTTTATGAGACAGTTGGACACTATCAGATTTAGCCGAGTTGGTCCAGTGCTGAGGGCCATCTGTGCTGCGGCTCAGGCTCTGAGATCATTTCAGCTGAGTGCGAACACCCCTGCACTCCACCATATGCACGGTTCCCTCCTCCCTCCGTCCACCGCTCGCTCCCTTTCCATAAGCCAGACTGTTTGTTTACACTCTTATTGAAAAGGGGCTGCTTTGAAGATTTTTTTATATATATATATTTATATGTATTCCCTCTTAGTCAACTACGAGAGCCAGAAACTCCTCCGTGGCGTCTGCAGAGGCATATTTCAAACTGGGTCAGATAAAGGAGCACACATTAATTTATTTTTAATGTACCCATTGGGAGTGGTGCAATGATCTATGAATAATTCTGTGGCCACATTGTACCCTTGCATTTGTATGTGCATTACAGTATGCCGCCTTTGAATATTAAATTGGCAATGTGCAATCCACTCCGAATACTATACACTGAGTCACCAGTTTATTAGGAACACCAATCTACCTAATAAACTGGCAACTGTGCATATGAGGGAAAAAAATGCATGCGCAACAATATGCAAGGCATGTGTTTGTGTGCATATCTTATATGAACGTGCATGTGTGTGTGTGTGGTGTGTGTGTGTGTGTGTCTGTCTGTGTGTGTGTGTGTGTGAGAATGACAGTGACATTCGGGATTCACTGATTTGCCTTAGCTTGTAAAAGTGGCACCAACTCTGTAGCAGAGTGCATCAAAGTGGCATCGCGTCACCAGTCAATAGCATGAATTATTTATGGCAGAAGTGGGCGAAAGCCTTGTTCCGCATCATATCCATCCTGTTCCGCAAATCAGCATTTAGAGAGCTGTGTGACTCCGTCAGAGATCTTTTACCTCTCTCGGGTTGAAAGATGAACATTTATAAAGCCTTTGCCGCCGTTTTTTAGTGACTCTCTTTGTGATGTTCTGCGATATTATGAAGGTAAGAAGGGCAGCAGGCTAGTCATTCAGTTGCATCCCCATCATTTATTGGCTGGATGGCTCCAGGGACTAGCTCAGTCTGATTGACTGTCTTTAAAGCCCTCGCAGAATTAGCCAATAACAGTTTTGAGCCACAAAGCTGACCCGTCTGCTCTCTGTCTCCGCATCGCGAATGCAATGAGATGATGTCACGGCCCACTGAGACTACCTATCCAGCCGCGAGAGGTTTTATTATTTTTTTTTGTTTCTTTATTGCATCAGGTGAAATTGATTCTTTAACATTATTGTTATTCTTTTGTATAGAAGTGATTAGCCATGTGTCACGGTGTTTACGGGGGTGGTGGACACAAGCGTGAGCCGTTGAACATTTACGCATTTATTTCGACACGAACAGACACGGTACAAACACAGAATGACATCAAACATTCAAGGACAACCTGAACGGGAATACGAGGGCTATTTAATACAACTACTGACGAGGGCTCAAACAGGGAACACATGACAGCGTGACTCCATGTTCTTTATTGACAGTGGGCCAAGGTTAAATTGAAAGAAACAAACAGAAAAACCTTCTCAGGGCTGCACAATTGATTGTATTTACATTTTTGGCTCCTAAGAATTAACAGTGATATTGGTGAGCGTAGCGATTTTTATTGACTCTGCTGCATTCATAGGAATGCATGACTTTGCCCTGTTCATATGTTTTAACTGTCTGATCGGTTGCATATTGTGGCGGCATATTTCTTTATTTATTTAGAGTCTAATTGTGTGTATATTTAGCATTTAAAAGACACAGTCAATCAGTGTAACTTACGTATAACAATATAATCTACGATGTAAAAGAAAGACTGCCTTCCTTTGATATAAATGTGTACATTAAAACTATTTCATACATAAATTGGCTTAATAATTGTGATCATGATTTCTATACTGAGCAAAATAATTAGCGATTATCATTTTAGCCGCTATCATGCAGCCCTGCTTTCTTTCTTTTAACTTTTAAAAAACAAAAATTTTCAAACCGCTTTTTATCCAACTTGTACCATTTGACTCAGTTTCATGCCAGTGTTAGGTGTCATGTTTCAAGTCGTTTTTACACCAAACTAAGCCGTTTCTGATGCATGGTGTGCCTGATCTTCCGTCGTTGAAAGTAGCATTGTGTACTACAAGATTGCTGCTTTATTTTCTGACAAACAAGGTCATAACATGAGATTGCTACCATTTTCCCTCGCTCTCTGCTACCGGGATATTTCTTCTTCCTTGAGAAACAGTGTGCTAGCTCTGCTGCTCTTTTGGCTTGGATAAATGAAATCCCGATCAGTCTTGATTTGGCGAAAAGCTGGAGCTGCCGGAATAAATGAACCCTGATAATTCAATCCCTCCAGCCTTTGTTGTGTGCTTCCTGCCCCTCTGGCCTGTGCATTAGTGCCTGTTCTTTGCAACCTGTTGCTGATGTCAGCCTTGATTTTACTACCTGATCAGAGCTTAGCAAATTTGCCGGTTTCTCGTGTAACATTTGTATGTTCAAATGATGTTCCATGGATGTGGGCGGAGGTGTCCTGTGGACATCCCCTTATTTGGGTATGTTATTCAAAATGTTGCTACTCTTTAATTTCCCCTGTTTTTAATTTGACTGGCAACAAATTACCTCTAAGGTTTATTTCAGAACAGCCTAGAAAGCTCATCTGCCAAAGCCTCGGTGGCTGATGCTGGCGTTGATTGTGCAACGGGAGCAGCTCTTAAGCCGTAGTCAGACAGATTGGCCAGAGAGGTGAACGGTGTGTGCTTGTTTGCTGAGCTCTGCTGATGGCAACTGTCCTCTGATGCATCGATTTTTGGTGGGTGCAGAAATCAGTGGAATGGGTTAAGAGTTTGCTCTGAGGCGTCTCTCTCAGAGAGAGCTGTAAAGAGATGTGGCTATAGAGGTTCAGGCAGCCTGTAGTCCCAGTGGTTGTATGAATATGTGTGAATTTAAACACGCATCCAAACCAATTCCATCAATTCCCATGTATGGCAGAATCTGGTAAATTTTTTAAATCCTACTGACCCAGTTTACACCTGCTCGCTTTGTGCATGTAGTATCTGGATTGTATCCTGATAAGATTTTTAACCACATTTTCTCCAGATTTATTCATTGCCAATTCCCACCAACTAGCTTGTTCAAATTCAAGTAGGTATTTATTGTCATTCCTCCATATACCTCGTATGCATTGAAATGAAATGTCGTTCCTACAGGACCATGGTGCAACACAACAATACAGCAGCACGCTATACAGGACTATATAAAGTGCAAATACACGACAGTGAGGACGAGTGCAAATATACAC
>JAOUQW010000019.1:11162946-11175146 GCA_028565825.1 Olivaichthys viedmensis | reverse complement strand
CAGTAACAGAAGGGTTTATGTAAGGAGACGAACAGAAGAGAGATTGATACCACAGTGGATCAAAACAGCAGTGAAACTTGTTGATGGATTTTAAATGTGCTCTCAGACGTTTGGACCACACTGTATGTACAGTAGGTACAGTAGGTGGTATGCACCTAAAATGTGGATCAACAATCCATCAATAAATTTAAAGACGGAGAGTTGCAAGGAGCTCCGCTACCATGTTATTTTTTTTTGCCACAAATCCCCCTTCCTGCGCTACAACTATATTGCGCCTACTGCACCAAGATTAGCTAGTAGTTCTTACTCACAAGCAGTCCAATGATTGGACAATTGAGATGCCAGATTGCTGAAATTTTGGATGGATATCTAGCAAAATATATTTTTGTCGGAATGCAGGGAAAGTGGAAGTAACACATCGTCAATGCTTCTCAAGTTCCACTGTTTTGCTGTGGTTGCTATGGTGATCAACTCCAATGACCAATCAGTGGATAGCAGTGCCTAGTCTTGTTTTATATTGATGCCTGTGATAATTGGGCAATACCAACATTCGATGCCAGAGAGGGGGAAGTATTGACTGTTGAACAAAGTGGTACATAACTTGGAGGCAGTGGGACCTTGTGTTGCATTTGCAACATTCAAATTTGTGGAGACGTCAAATCATAGAAATGCAAGGTGTTTTGTTAAAAAATGACAAATTAATTTGAAGATCTACCTGTCAAGTTGGTGGGTGGTGGGTGTTAATTTCATACCCCGGATAGGAAGTTTTAGTAGAGGAGTAATTTTCCGCCCTTAATGGCCTGCATTCAGCCAGTCTAACTTCGAATGAGAAATTTGAATAATCTCCTAGCCTAGATGCTGGAAGATTAGAGGAACGTCCTGTTGCCTTGCTGGTTCCAAGTGCATGGGCAAAGCAGATCAATCAAGCGATGATGGGAGCATTAGCGTGGTGATGAACCTCCATTGTCTGGGAATGATAATGGCGCAGAGTTAGATCCTAATCAGGAGAAAGGGAGTGAGATGATGCAACGTTCGGTGCAGTTTCAGTGTGAGAAGGCTTACATGCAAAGCATTGCCTGTTTTAAATTCTGAATATCCAGACCTTAGTCGTATCGATATATGCTGGATCGGTCCTGGAGAAAAAAAACAGTTAGACTGCAAGCGTAGCCAATACTTGCAATACTTCTTTCTCATTTAGACTTGTTCTTGTTATAAAAACATGCCTGCTGATTTCAGGAATGTGTTCCATTGATTTGCATTAACGTGGACTGACTGCAGATATGAAGGTGGAGAGTTGGAATGGAGACTAGATCGTTTACTCCAACCCACCCTGGCTTTAGCCATGCAGTAGGCAGCACACAAGTCACATAAATCAGTAAACAGATCATGTTCCCTGTAATTAGCCTCTATGGGACTTTGCACTGTGTATAAATGGCTGAGTATATGGGGGGTGGTGCAGGAGAGAGAGGAAGAGAAGAGAAAAACACCTATTTGAAATCTTCAGGGGTTCCGGACTGAAAAAAAGGTTGAGACAGGTTACACGAACACAGTGGTTTGATATGAAATGTGCCATAAATGTTGTGTTCTGAAATACTCTGCAAATTATAGAAGGACCAACAGTGTCATACACGTGAAGCCCAACTCTTCCATAGCAGCCCTGCTGATCTGCCAGCATTCAAGCCATAGGTTTGGGCTGAACATTGAACATTTGCCCATGATTTAATTAAAAGTGACAGTTTGGCCAGAAATTTAAATATGCACAGTTTTCCACTTAACCCAAATGAAGCTGATCAGATTTGAACGCCTGATCACTTTGTTACAGTAAGTGACAATGAGGTTATAAAAGCACTGACTCCTGACGAACACTCAAAGCTATGTGATGATAATATATCGTAATGTCGACATCATCTTGTCACATCATCAACTAACATTAAAAAAAAAAAAAGATGCCGTGGCTTTAGCACATTGAAGGTTAGACAGCATGTCTTAATTGCATCTCTCTTGGTGCTGCTTTACAAGCGAACCTGGCATCAACTCCCACCCTGAACAAATCCTCAGGGTGAACACAAAGTGACAGAATACATGTGGGAGTCTAATGGAGAACAGTGGTGGGAAGCAAACCATTTTTTGCCAATTTCCTTACCACTGTGGGTTATAATGTAAAAAAAATAAAAAAATCTCTGAAATCTTCCAGCAGTGTAGTAACTTTTTATTAGAGGGAAGCAGCCACCCCAGAAATGTACACAGAGTTACAAGCAAGTTTCATGAGGTGCTTCGTGTCTGCAATGTTTGCATGACTGGAAGAGAAAGCAGTGAAAATACCTTCACCTTTTCCATACTCTTTAAAAAGTGCACACACACAGAGTGTGTGTGATAAGGATAGACACCCGGAAACATGACATTTTTATCGGGATTCCCTTTTATTGTTGGTGTTCCCTAATGCTCACAGTTTCTTGTATTTGCAATTTCAGCATGTGTCTAGACATAATTTTTTTCAATGACAATGTCAAAGCTTTCTCATTATGGAGGTGTTGAGACAGTGATTATCACCACGAATAAATGCTTGTAAAACAACCAACAAACCACTCATCACACTGACTGCAAAGGGAGAATCTTTAGGGCTGTGTATCTCCTTCTGAGATAATGTGATGTGCATCTTGATTTAAAGCAGCCACAGATTAAATGTGATACAATTTAGAGATTTAGAGCTTGTTTTGATGCAATACAATAATTGAAAAAAAAAAAAAAAGTGTTAGCTTTGAGGAGTGGGGGGTCACGCCTTCTTCACTGGGACTGACAGGCACAGAGGCCACGCCTTCTTCACTGGGACTGACAGGCACAGAGGTCACGCCTTCTTCACTGGAACTGACCGGCACAGAGGCCACGCCTTCTTCACTGGGATTGACAGGCACAGAGGTCACGCCTTCTTCACTGGGACTGACAGGCATAGAGGTCACGCCTTCTTCACTGGGACTGACAGGCACAGAGGTCACGCCTTCTTCACTGGGACTGACAGGCACAGAGACCACGCCTTCTTCACTGGGACTGACAGGCACAGAGGTCACGTCTTCTTCACTGGGACTTGGGACTGACAGGCAAACTGGCCACGCCTCCTTTGCTAGGAATGACAGGCACAGAGGTCACGCTTCTTTCACAGGGACTGACAGGCACAGAGGCCACACCTTCTTCACAGGGACTGACAGGCACAGTGGGAGAGAAAGAGCGAGAGAGAAATTCACAATGCCAAAGAAGATTAATTTGATAACCTTTTAATATAAGAGTATAACAGTAATAAAGAAGAGATGCACATGTGGTATCAGAAACGACTTTATTGATTCAGTCACGATTGCCTCCCAGCTTTTGCTCAATACACACGGCTTTGAATCCGTTCATGTTTACACTCATAAAATTAAGGCATTCGCTGTGCTGACCTTTGTGCTGAGGCTTAACAACGCAACAATCAGCCACTAAGCGCTCTCATTGGAAGAGCTGGCATTGGGAGAGAGCTGCTGGTCTTTTCCAGCACACACAGAACATCCTCCCACACCAGGGCGCTTTGTCCTTCTCAATCCCTCCACAAAATAATCGCTGTTGATGAACTCAGGCAGCACCGTATGCAAACACAATTCAACCTCGACAACTATTTGAACATTGTATTTTAGTGTTTGAAGAACTACAAAAGCTGAAGATTAGCATTTGAGCAAAGCACTTTCTTTCGGTTGTAAAATTGCTGCTTGCTGGAGTTTTTCTTGTCTAATGTAGGTGGAAAGACTCTCTTTATGTCCTAATTGAGACCTGCATGCTTAAGTTCTGAATATTCTCAATGCCATAGACCGTGATTTCGACGCGTTTTACTTTAATAGCCTTTGAAAAGAAAAAGTTAAACAGTCCTATTCTTAAATACAAATACTTATGTTCAGATTGATCAAAACAAGCAGATGAGACTTTTTCAAAAGAATAATAATAACCCACTTATGTAACAGAACCATGTAGAAAGAGCTCGTGTGGCTCAGCAAGTGTACATTACACACTGCTTTTATTATCTTGGTCATAATGCCAGGGCTCTTTAACTTTTTTGGGGCCACATCAATAAAACACATGGGGCAAGTAGGCCGGTCAGTCTAACCCTCTGGTTAACGTAAGAAGGTCTGTGCAAACACATCATCTTTACATTGGCCGCATATGGCAAAATATTTACTCGAATTGGAATGAGCAGTTTTCAATACAAGTTTTCTTCTTTTTTGGGTTTTAGTAGAGACATTTGTGGTTTTACGATAAATATCGCAAGCTAGCTAACTAAGTTGAGTCAGCCAACGTTGTTAGCTAGCTAGCAATTTCTGTCCTAATCAAAACGGTTCCCTCGAGGCCAAAAAAAAGAGGAAAATTACAGATATGGAAAGATTTCACAGATAATCGTTAATATATTTAATTTTGTCTCCCGTGGTCTTCTATACAATACGGAATAAACAAATCCTTTGTTCTTTTAACATGCACTACATGTCTAGATCGTCGCAAGTTCTTTCTCCACGTTTTGGCCTGTTTGTGTGTCGTCACTGAATCATTTATAACCAGCCCTTAGGCTTTGGATGCTAATTATACAAAAAATCACAGGCTACATTGGAGGCTTTTGACCAGCTCTATAAAAGAGCGTGTTTGTGTTTACCCTCTAACTGCACCGAGACATGGATTATGTTTTATAATTTACTCTGTCTCGTACCTCCTTAAGTAATTATCCAGCAAGCCACTCTCCAGGTTGCTCGAGATATGCTCCTTCATAACGCACATGCAAACATTATTACCTGCCATATGTTTATCGACGGTTGCCTCTCTCTGGGTGGGAGGCAGCGGATCAGTGATTTATTTATCCTATCCACATAGCATCCAGTCTGCGGCGGGGATGAAATCTGCCTGTTTGAAGTGGGGTTGCCATGACACAGATGCGCGAGAGTGAGAGAAAGGGGCGGGGGAGAGGAGAGGAGAGCAGAGCGGGTTCTGCTGTGGCTGGACTCGGCTCTATGCTAATGCATGCTCGTGGCCATGTGGGCAACTGTGAAGTGGCCAGGCCTGCCACTCATCATAGCCACCGGGGCAGAGAATAAAAGGAGCCATGACCTGAAAGAGGGAGAGGGAGAGAGATAACAGAGATGGGCAGAGAGAGAGAGAGAGAGAGAGACGCAGATTGGCAGAGAAAGAGAGACAGACAGGGAGCAGCTGATAGTCCTGCAGCCTTGTTCCATTTTAATTTAAAACCTGTCAGGAATAGTTTTCTTAATTTCCCTAATTGTTTCTTTCATCAGGCTTCAATCGAGAGAAATCGGGGCAAGTAGACAAGACTGATCGTTGTAAATAAGTCAGCAGATTTAGATCAGTGCCATCCTTCTTGTTACTTGTTACTCTTCTCGTATGGATGAGTAAAGATAGATGGGCTTTAGGGCCGCACCATAGTGGCTAAAACGATGATCATTCGGTCAATAGAAAGTATTCAACCAATTTGGGAACAAAACAGCTTTATTGCACTTTATTTATTTTTGCATTGAACCATTTTAAATGAAAATCAGTGTTTTCTTTTACATCATAAGCACATTATAAGCCTATAGTCCTTCACATGTATAACATTTTGGGTTGGCACTTCACAGATCGGTAATAAGTGGGTAATGGTGCGGTAATACAGTGGTAACTAAGTTGTTCTTATTCACAAATAACATGTCAATTTCTTAGTTAGTATACAGTAAGCAAAAAAAGATAAAATAATTGTAAATAATAATAGTAAATAATAGTACTTATCCATGAATCAAATGTTATGTAAATGTAAATTAAAAAGAGAAATGATGGCATAAGTCAGTAATAAAATTGTAAAATAATGGTGATGTGTTTAAATTACCCCGGAATATAAATGTTCAAGTAACTGTCGCAGTAACAAGTGAGTAATAAAAAAAAGGGTAAAATAATTACATGTTCATCTTCTAGCTGTTAATAATGGTAATGCATTAAAATTACCCAAAATTCTGAATTAAAATGACTTTTAATTATTCACATTTATTGTCACATGAATATATTAAATGCTAAATATAAAAATAGACTCAAAGAGATTTATTCAAATGCCAGTTTACAGTTTCTAAACAGATAGTTCAAACATTTGAATGGGGATCTTGTGATTTAATGGGCCAGAGGCAATACAAATCAAACAGTAACCAATTTGCTAACTTGAGATCGCCAATATCGACGTCATGTTTATGTTTATTTAATTGAGGAAGCCAAAAATCGTGATCGCAGTTATAATACGATTACTAGTGCATCCCTTTTGGGCGTTTTAAAATTCAGGTCAAACATCTGCCTAGAAATGCTTTATACTGAGCATGTTCGTCTTTGGGCTTGTTGAGCATGTTAGTCTTTGGGCTTGTCTGTTGTGTGATATTATTATCACGTCTTAACTGCAATCCTGTTCAGTGGTCATTCTGACTATGGAAATGAAATGAAGTAAGGGTGTTCACGAATGTAGACGTAAACTGCGTGTATGGGAAACGGCCTGGATGAAGATATCACAGTAAACTGACTGGCGAGCGGTTCAGTTTGTGTGTACGTACAGCCTTTTCCCTTTAGCAAGTTAGTCTAAAGTCTGAGGTCTTTCGACGTCGTGAGGCTCGGCCCAGCATGTTCAGAGGCCTTTATTTAGTGCTCTGCACTGATATGTCAGAATCACTCCATCCAGACCGGCCTCCAGAGAGCTGCACTGTCGAAGCAAATCCTCACCTCCTCCTAGCAAAGCGCAAATGGGAATATAAGAGCCCGCCGCTCAACAGCCCCATTACAAAAAAAAAAAAAAAACACTTCCGTGGAGTACAAACTCTGCCGTGCCACTGGGACATGATTACAACGGGAACCCTCAGCCCTACCGCTTCTACTCAACTCTACAGAGAGACAGAGAAAAATAGAGCCAGCTTGTGCACTCTGGATGCACCTAGACGTCCTTTATGAACTAGCCATTGATCCTTTAAAGTATATGTAATTACAATATGAGCCAAAATGCAAGCACTGCACATTAAGAGAGATTGTTTCCTTGCAAGACCCACACGGTCAATAGCCATCTCCAAATGAAGAGCTGTTTTATTGACCTTGATGAAAGAATCACGCCGCAGACCCCCTGCCATTATGTGCTCTCGTGTCAAACCCCTGACGTTTCTTTCCATCCCATAACCCCCCCCTCCCTCAGCTGTGATGTTGCAGGGCTATGTTAGGTCTTCCTCTGGTATAGACTCTGTAATGGTCTGAGCTTGTCTTGTTTCTGTCAGCCGAAGCCAGGAACATTTGGCTGCAATCTGTTGTATCTATGTGATAAAGACGCAGAGAAATCAGTTTACAAGAATGACGTGTACCTGTGAATAGGCCTAGACTTTGATGGTCCTTAATGAACCATTGTTACAAAGAAGTGGTTCAGTTGTCTCACAAAGTGCAGGCTCTTCATCTCAGAGACGTCCATTACTGGGCCAGTCTGGCCCTGAAGAAGATGTTGTCATTGGTCTGCTTTTGGTCGGTCCTGTTTTACCTTCATTTGTCCCCTAAATACACATCTTTTTTTGGTTTATATTAACCTTAATGTCGTGTGTATCACCACAATAGTCGTCTTTTCTACGTCTCGGAAAAAGACATATTAAAAACCTTCCTTCTGGACGAAATCTAGACGTCGGCAATGACGTCTTTTAGACTTGGCGTTCACTGGGATATGGTTCTGCCTGTCTGACCACACCGTAAAGAAGGTGATGAAGTTCCCAAAAGGCACTAATCACATTTTTGTTCAGCTACGTAAACAATACTCGCTAATCCATGCAGTGATTATTCACATCTCTGTTATATCAGACTGAAATAATACCTCCC
This sequence comes from Olivaichthys viedmensis, assembly GCA_028565825.1. Taxonomy (NCBI): domain Eukaryota; kingdom Metazoa; phylum Chordata; class Actinopteri; order Siluriformes; family Diplomystidae; genus Olivaichthys; species Olivaichthys viedmensis. The sequence continues at coordinate 11,167,274 of JAOUQW010000019.1, read as the reverse complement.
TTGTATGCCGTTGCAAAATGGCTCGATTATTTCCTTTGAGTTATGTAAATCACCCAGTGATAAGTGCTCGAATTTGTATTCTAAGTTAATCTTGGGCGGTTATTCAGCGAGCCATCAAGCGGGCATCCTCTCCCTCAGCCCTGTCAGAACGAGTAGCTAATTTTCTCTCTCTTTTTTAAAAGTCTTTACTCGAGCCAGTAACCAGAGTGAAAAGGCCGAGGAGTGAGGCTGACCTAAAATGAAAGGATCTTGTTTGGAGTGGCTCCTCTCCAGGAAATTTTTCTCATGGAGCTGCTCATTAGAGGTGTCCTCACCTCGGTCCAGCCTGCGTAATGACTATGCTCGTGAGTACCGGCGCTTCTTCTGGACCTCTGGCATGGTATAAGGGCCCTGCTCACCTACTCGCCACAATTCCAAGAGAGCAGGCGCCGGATTAAGGTGGTCTTAACGGACGCTAGCTCTAATGAACGACTCGTGTGGAACAATAACCTCTTAGTCGACATAAACAAATCACTCAAGAGCCAGCTAATAGGGGAGAGTTTGTTTCTTTCCTCGGCAATCGGGTTGCGTGTGGCATATGCAAACCTGTAAACCTGGTTGCGTGTGGCATATGTGACCTGAAGCCACTCAAAATTTTTGCGGACTTGCAAGCATTAATGTACATTTTGAGTGCATCCTCAGACTGAAGCACAGTTGCAGTTTACATCCACAAGAAAGGTTATTTATACCCTGATCTTCATTTCATAGACCTCCATGAATGTCCATTACTGCACCAGTCTGGCCTGACTTAAGTTTGTATCTTGTGAACCCCCATGGCAGCTTGTGAACCCTCTCTGTGGGTCAAAGCCATCTCTGGTTAAGAAAACCTGAAGGTTTTCTTTAGCTAAGTGGCACCAACCCAGCAGTTTCCCAGTGACTGTAATTTGACTAAGGCAATACCACTTTAATGGTCTTTTTTTTTTTTTTTGCTTTAACAGCTCCACCATGATCTGCTGGGAAATTAATCAGTTTTTATAAGGCTGGCTTCAGGCAGGGTTGCATAAAGAGCGAACGTTGCTATGCTCTGGCGTCAGCAGGCAAGGAGAATCCTCCGATTCTCTCACGTTCATCACGCTCTTCTAGATTATCATCATTAAAATATCTCTTTTCCAGCTTTGAGGAAGGAAACATTCACAGTGGCTTAATTGTATGAACGAGTGCATATCTGCAAGTGCTGATTTTTGCTATTTCCCACCTTATGTCATCACCTATTTTTTTATTTATGTAGATGGTTAACAGGTTTTAAATTCAGAACAAGCAGAGATGTTGATGAAAAATAAATAGCTGATATGCTAAAAATAGCACTTGTGACTTATACTGTACCGAAATGGATAGTTTGGATGATTGCTTATGAGGGTGTATTTTTATTTTTGCCTCTTCTCATGGGCACTATCCTATTATATTTATTTAGACATCTGTCAGGAAAGTAGAGTGCATGTTTACTTTCCATTGTAGCTTGTGAATGTGTTGGCCATATGGTGTGAGAATTCTGGCTTGCTGTTAGAAGCAGGCCAGCTATTTGTCATTGTGAATTGAGTAAACAAGCTAAAACCTATTGATTTAATTTTGCTAAGCCTAATTTAATTTAAATAACAATGTTAAGGAGCAGCAGCATTAACTCACTTGCCTTGCTATCTATAGATTGTGCTTCTATTAGTTATGACAATTGACTGCCTTTTAGGGCAATGAGTGCATTTTTCAATGCATATTTATATGTCCAAAGCAGATATGCTAATGTTCAGTAGAGCTTGGCTCTAAATGTGCTCTTTTTTTTCTTTTCTAAAGGCTTGCATGAAAAAGCGTGAAGTGGTACTTCAAGCAAATGAATCATCGTTTGGATGATTAATCCTGATTGTCACTTCCTTATTGTGTACAGGGCATATATGTAACGTAACCATGTGATAGCTGTCTAATGCAATGCTGAAATAGTGGACTATTGACCCATTGATAATGTCAGATATGATTTTCAGAGGTTTTGTAAAGAAATAAAAGTTATTTGATTTGATTTGACAAGTATATGAGTTTGTTTCTTTATGTGCATTATCTCTTTTAGGTCCTATGAGCTGTGCAATTCCAGCGAGCCTAAAGACGTTTTAAAGAGACGTCTTCACCAAGTATTAATAGGACGTCTAGATTTTGGTCGGAGAGAAGTTTTCAATACTTTTGGGATGTAGAAAAAATGGAAAGAAAAGAAAAACTGCTGTGGTCGCTTACAAGACGTCAAACCTTTATATGGACCAAAAAAGGGCGTATATTGAGGCTCCAGATCAAGGCAGATCAGGGCCAATAATAACATCTTTTTATGGGCCAATTTAAGTCTGGCCAGGCTGAACCAATTATAGACATCCATTGACGTTTCTCAACAGTTGGTGCTCACTAAGACAAGTCATGTTTGCCCGTTAATACTAAAAACAAGAACCATAAATACTACTGCATGGTAGTAGGACATAGAGTTATGCTATGATAAGTAAAACTTGGGCTCCCAGAAAATTCTTTCCTTTTTCTGCAGTGGCTGCTTTTTCTTTTCTCCAATAAAAACCTAATCCAGTGTGATAACAAGCCGCAAAAAACAACAACAGCAAGCCAGTAATATGGGAACATGAGAATATTCTTCCCTGCACTTTTGAGAGGCAAGCCACTGGGTCCATGGCTGTACTTCTTATTTCTGACCATTAGATCATGGTCTCATGTGTGATGATGCCAGCTGTTCTACAGACAGAAGCTTCACCTTTTTTTCTCGCAGTTCGTGTCCTCACACGATTGATTCAAGTCTGTCCAACGAAGCACTTGTTTCCAGTTATGCTTTCAATTTACCATTTAATAACAGTAACATTTGACCATTAAAAATAGCCCAGGATAAAGATAAGCTAGTGGAGATCTGAATGTGAATTATTAAAAATAATTGTGTTGGAGAAAAGATGGTGAAAGTGTTTGAACCACATATTAAGTCAAATCAATTAATTATTATTTATAGAGGACAGTATGCGTCTAATAAAAAAAAATGAAATTTCCCTCTAATACTGTTGTATTTAAACAGTTTCAAAGATAGAATGGATGATGAGTCTGTTTATTGTCATAAATATATCAACAGGGGGCAATGCCACAATCATCCCTGCTATGAAATTGCATCTAACTTATTGTATTTGTCACTGTTTTGGTTCAATATCATGGATCGGGGACTGTTTGTATTCTTTCTCAGTGTAATAATTTGTTCTTATGAATATGTGTAGGCATCTCCCATGTTTAGGAGAGTTCTTGCATTCTGTGGATTTAGCTTTAATTAGATAAAAATCATTTCATTTGGGGAAAAAAAAAATAAATAAATAAAATTTTTGGCCATACGGTTCATTAATTATTTCAGCAGTGTGTGAGGAGGAACCTTGATTCCTGCCTGTGCCGTGGCGAAGGCAAGGCCACTCTGTTTCACTCTCACAATGATTCATCTGAAAGCACAAGAATGATAGGCCCCTCTATTTCTCCCTTCACTGCCACCCAATAGAATCCCGGGAACAGATTTCATACCAATGCATGCAAATAGATTAATCTGGCTTCATTGGAGCAGGCAGTGGAGGGAAAGAAAGGAGCGATTTTTGTAAAGCATGTTGGCATATCTTACTGTCAGAGTAACCCGTATTAACATTGATTGAACATCCAAGGATGAAAAGATTTAGTACATTGGGCCGGCTCTTATGAATAGGAACAGGCATTTTTTATGTGTCCTTCACAGAGAAGCTCACGGGGCGCCAACACACTGTAAAATTTCCTATGTGCATGTATTGATGAAGAGAACAGAAAAATAAAAAAATGATGCCCACAGCAAAACCGGGTCCATTTAACTAATATAGTTATTAAATATGACTCATTTGAAAAAAGAAAAGAAAAGAAAAAGCTATATGTTTGCAGTGCACCTTTGAGGCAAATGTTTTGCATGTTTTTGCAAATGACAGTTAATTAGTCAACTATACGGTACTAACTGGGTAAGTATAAACTAGATATATTCTCCTTACATATAAAACACAGTGTGGTCTCAGCCCCTCTTAAACTCACTGGGCTTTTGCATCCTTACGACCATATATACTGTTTATACAGTGGGGTCCAAAAGTCTGAGACCACATTGAAAATCTGGGATTTTTTTTCATTGTCACTGTACGGCACTCTAAAACGCTTTGCTGAAACTGGATCAGTCGTATCCAAGGCACAATCAGGCTGAGGCCAAAAGTGAGCACACCATCAGAAGAGCAATACATAAAGCTTTGTTCACTGAGAGAGAGAACAGCAACTTCATCACA
>JAOUQW010000019.1:11134704-11147610 GCA_028565825.1 Olivaichthys viedmensis | reverse complement strand
CTGTAGAAACGACATTTCATTTCAATGTATACGAGGTATATGGAGAAATGACAATAAAAACCTACTTGAACTTGAATGTTAACAACTGCAAGAAAATCATTTCAACTACTACAAGCCTTAACAAATCAGCACAGCTAGTCACCTCAAAACTTCTTTTTCCATAGTAGGTTATCATCTGACAGGTACCATAGGCAACCTAGTTAGCTAACATCAGAAATAATATCACAAAAGCAATGTTAGCTAACATCAGCTAATTCTTTTTCTTTCTTTTTTTTAATTGTAGAACACCAAGACTTCAAATACAAGCTCTTCGCGGTCCATGGTTCCAAAAAAAACATTCAGTTCATTCCATTGCTATGGTACGACAGCAAAAGTTGGTGGAATATTGGAACTTTTGATAAAATGTGACGCTGAACTTTGCGGTATGCTGACAGTGTTGCTGGCGGTGGCTCAATTTTTAATAATTTTAAGTCTGCTGAAAATTATAACGGTCAAGGAGCGCTTTGGTGTTCATGACAACTAATGTGTTTAGCACATAGCTAACATTTTGGTAACTACAAAAAAAAATAAAAAATTCAATTATGACGAAGCGCTAACCTATTTTTTCATAGTAGGTTATTTTTTGACAAGTATCACGACCGGTGTTTAGCTATCTAACTAATCTTACTTTGCTAAAGTTAGCTAAGTATGATTATCTTTTTCTTTCTTTTTTTTCCCTTCTTTTTTTAATTTTTATTTTTTTACAAATTGTCATTTTTAGTCTGCCGAAAATGAACTGATGGATCGTTCCAGTGGGCTTTGCGGTACGCTGCCATTGTTTCTAGCAGTGGCCCAGTTTTCATTCGCTTCTCCATTGATAAAACCTGGAGCGTCTGCGTTGCCGTCTCCAGTCTACTGTCATAATGAAAACGCAGCGTAACAGAGGCTCGGGTGCTTGGTTCAGCGGTGAAAAAAGGAGAGCCTAGGCATGTCTTTTCCTGGCTGAATATGAAATAGACACTCTGTGAGTCTAGGGAGGACACAGCTGTCCCCTTGTTCACCTCTCAGACCTCACAGCCAAGCTTTCCTCCAGCAGAAGAGAGAGGGAGAAAAAATAAACACTTATGACTCTGAGCCTCCTCTCACACCATACTACACATAATGCTCATGAATAAGTTTATGAAAAAAAATTATCTAGCCTCTCACATAACATGAGCATTATGCAGCACCTTACTGGAGAGTGGGCTATACAGTGTTTGCTCAGTTCGGACAGTTTTTTATGCATGTGTGTGTCAGAGACGAGGCTTCCCACGTGCTCAGAGCCCATCCAGCGAAGCGTTGTTGTTTTTTTTCCCCATGTGCATCTATCCACGCCTGGCTGCCCCTGCTAAGTGTAGTCAAGTGCATTAAAGCCTGTGACAGACCGGTGCTGCAGTTCTCTCCCTCTCCGTGGTCCCTTCAGCTCACACTGCACCCCCGACTGTACCTGCCTGGGACAGCCAGTCCCACGCCACCGGCCCACAACGCACTTAGCATCGCACATCACACACCCTCTCCACTCCGTGTGTGTCTGTGGCATGTGTACCGGATCGCTAACGTGGGCGCTTTTACTGTGCAGCGCCGGGGAAAATGGAAAAAAGCCCATCATTGCAGATTTAGCAGCAGCGCTACTCTGGGTAACTCGAATGCTTTTTTTTTTCTTTTTGTGTTTCAGAGTAATGGCTCCAGCCTGAACAATGGGCCATAAAAACAAAATCTCCCATCATGCCTTGTGCCTTTACCTGATTTAAACTTCAGCTAAACCCCATTGCGGCTCTGCCGGCGCAGCATGTAGAGCCCAGCTGCTCCCGTTCTGGCAGCCCTTCTGTCAAAAGGGAAACTTTTTTTCCCCTTGCTTGTTGCCACTGTCTTTTATTTTTTGTCCTATGCCATATAGAAAAGCGGGAACACGTCTCGTAATGTGCTGGAGCGAAGCGCCGTCTGCGCGATAGTCCTGCTCCTCCAGCATATTGTTGTGTTTGGCCCAGGCTCAGAATAGCAAGCTGAGATTTCCTCCGTTTCAAAGTAAAGATTGTAGCAGCTGTTTCACATTAGTTTGTGTTTGCAACGCCGAGTTTCCCTTGCCTCTGTAACTCGCTTCCTCGCGCTCGTTCGCTCCTTCACCTGGGGCTGCATTTAGATCTGTTAATGAGCCTACAAATCAGAGGCATGCATTATTGAATGTTAATTGCAGCAAATGTCATTTTCCTTTGATCCCCCTCTGTTTATTCAGTGCACATGTGGGCCACGGTCTTACGTCTAACCATTACCGCAGAGCACTAAAAAACGATAAATCATGCATATTAGGCAATATATTCCTGTTGTGAAAACAATTTGAAACCGTATAACAAATGTATTGTGCGTGCGAGTACATCGGCCATTCATAGAAACCATGAATTTCTTGCTTGTTTTCTGTTTTTTTGTCTAGTTCCTATTATTCTAGAAGGTGCCATTTTATCAGGTCTATCGAACATGTAGGTGCAAAATAGGTAAGTATGCAATAATTGACTGTAGCCCATCTGTTGCTTTGCACAATTTCCCAGCCTCTGCGCCACGCATCAGTGGAAACAGACCACCATAGGACCATCACTGACGACTCTCAGCACAGCATTGACATGGTACTGACGCTAGTACAAGTGTATCAGGCGCGGCAGCATTGCTGGGGTGATCCTACTGACCATATTCACAGCTCGGCCATATTGCTTATGACGTCACGCTCAGGGTGGGTGGAGGCCAAATAGTCAGTCAGCAGATATGAAAAAGTGGCCCAAAAACTTGACCTGTGTTCCACGCATAACTTGGGCAAAGAAGTGGGCAAAACACACAGCAACGATACCTTAAATGAAGCAATGAAGGGACACAGTAACAGTGTTGAAGATAAAACCGGGGCAATTAAAACACTGTAGTTGGTTTTATATTGGACATTCGACTTTCCCTCTTCAATCTTTCATTAACAAAATGTCAGAAAAATGATCAAACGTACATTTTCTAACTACAGAGAAGACAAAAACCAAACTACAACCAAATGTATTTTCCTGTACTTTTAATGTACTCGGATAAATTTCACTGAAGGTAACGTTTTAGAAACGCAGATTACCAGTGCTTTAATATTTAAGGAAATTATTAAGAGACTTAAAAAGTCTTAAAAAGTGCATGAATTGGACGACTTTGTAAGATAAATTTTCCACAGATTTGGCTAAAAGAAGGCTAACATGGATGTTGAAAGCTGCGTTTTTCTTTAGTATAAGTGATTTTGTGTTTAGCTTTTTTCTCGCCAAATCTGTGTGAAAGGAATTTTATAAAGGCATCCACTTTGTGCACTATTTGGCAGTCCTCTAATTATTCAGCGCCAGTAATCTGGGATTCTAAAACATTTCCTGTTAGCGAAATTTAACGGAGTATATTTTGAAATACATTTGGTTGTAGCTTGTTTGGGGTAAGAATATTCGACACTTTGTTCATGAGAAATGATCAACTAAGTAAAAATCAACTGTCCAATATAATAATTGTGCATGTAAACATCAATCCAGTTACCGTATCCCTTTGTTGTGTTCTTGTGTCCTTTGTTTCTGTGTGTTTTGGTCAGGTCAAGTTTTTGGACCGCCTCTTTATATCGCTGACTGATTACTTGCCCTCTTCCCACCCTGAGCATGACATCACAAGCAATAAGGCCGACCTGTGAATATGATCAATGGTGGTCACTTTTCATTGATGGACGGGGTAGAAGGTGGAAGACAAACTGTGCATAGCAACAGATAGGCTGCAGTCAGTAGCTATACCTACAAAGTACCCTATATGATAAATGTACCTGATAAAACGATATAAAGTGTATAACAGCCAATGAAATCACAAAGAAGTTAAAGGCATTGATAAAAAAATTTTTTTGATTTTTTTAACCAAACATGCTTAAGCGAGTTCTAATATTAGCCTCCTTCGCCCACATGCTACTTTCTTGAAGTAATTGCTCCCTGGAGTCAAAGTCTTGTTAATCAACGTGAATGGTACTTTGAGGCAGACTGCGAGCTCGAAACTGTGCCCCAAGATTTTTCAAACGGCTTGCAGCGTGTTTGCGCATTCTGGAATAAAATTACAGTATCTGATGATGGGACATTTTGAAAGCATTCGTGTTCTTCAGCGGGACACCTAACGCCAGCGGAGTCGTGAGCAAGCATAAATGTTCTGCGAATAAATGGGGGCGGTGTGAGTGTCTGTGTCTGCGCATGCATGTGTGTCTGTTTGTTTGCGGGTGCCGCCTAATCCGTTTAAGACTGAGTGCAGGAGAGATACGATAGTGAGGTTTATACCCTGCAGAAATTCCTGAAATAGGTGAAGTGTGTGGGCTGCGTCGGTAAAGTCATCTAATCCCTCTAGGTTTCATTAGACAAGTAGTTTGTGTTTTGAGGAAATTGAATTTGCTGTAAAGGATTTTCATTTTTCAAATGGCTGTGTATCTAGCAAATGTTTGAATAAGACTTTCTTGTGTATTTACGCACCATTGTTCCATTCCGATATAGGTACACAGATTGTTCTGGCTTCTTCCGACATTTCCAACTAGATTAATGTTTGTTTTCCCCCCGATGCTGTTGCTGAACACTGTATATTTTCATAGTTATGAGAAATCCATTAGCACGTAAGTGACTTTGATCTAGGTGTCAAAAGCAATGCATGTTCTCATCCCTTACATCCAGATCCCACAGGTATGAGTGTAAAACCCAAAAGCAAACATTGTTTTTTTGAATTTCCCCACACAGATGCTTATCTTCATGCTGGTTTTTAGCCACGTCACGTTTTCCCAGCATGTACAGAACGGCATGTAGCAGCATGTTCATCTTGGAGATAATAACAGCAGCCTTTGATCGTCTTCTGATTATTTTTAGTGATGACATTTTGCAAAAATGGGACACAGATAGGGCACTATGAGATCCATTGTGTTGTATTTTATTTCCCCCCGTTTTCAGTTTCCTCAGATTTTTTTCAAATCAGATTTAAAACTGTAGGAAAATATTAATTCCACAAAGCCTTGCTGCTAGCTGAGCTAATAAAGACTATGGCACTACCGAAGCAAGCTGAGCGAATAACCTTGCGCTAGGCCTGGAAAGGCTGGAAAAAAGTGTGGGATTCAAAGGCTGTGGCACTAACTGAGTGATCTGAGCCAATGATGACGCTAACTAAGCAAGCTAAGCCAATAAAGACTATCATGCCAACCGAGCAATCTGACGCTATGACGCTAACAAACAGACTGAGCTAACAATGGCTATGTCCCTCACTAAGAAAGCTGAGCTAAGGAAGTCTGTGACGCTAACTGAGCGAGCTGAGCTAACAAATGCTATGGTACTGAGGGAGCTAAGCTAACGACAGCTATGACGCTAACTAAACAAGCTAAACTAACGTGAAGCATGATAGGTTTTCTGTGAAGAACAGCGAATATATTCAAGTGGCATAAGGAAAAACGTGGAATATTTTCAGACATTATATCTCCAAATTCCACGTATTTCCATGTTTACATCTTAAATCTGTTTTTCTGTCTCAGTTCCATGATTTTTGTCTGTGTTTATAGAAAGGACTGTGTTTCTGGATACGGGCTAAGCCTAAAATGGATAGGATTTTCAATGAAAAATCCTCATCAACAGTAAAATTCAGTTCAGCATGACGCTGATTCTGTGTCTAAAATACTGGCATTAGCTGGAACTTTTCATTAAAATGTGCTGAAATATTAAAACAAATTAACATTGCTGAGGTATGGAGAGTTACAGCTAAATGTAGACTCATAGCAGGAGAAGCTGTTATTTCCTGTAGTGTGGGACTGATATTGCCTTGCTTCCTGTGTTCATAATGAGCCGTGTGGTCACATATGGGAATGCTAATAAGATCTGAGTTCTAATAAAGCGAATGAATAAAGCAGGAATGTATTAGTGACTGCTTTTAAAGCTACCTTTGCTTTGTGCATGAATAGTAGGATATACAACATTCCAAAATATGATTATGGCTAGACAGTATTAATTTATTTAAGTTAGAAATATTGTAGTACGCTTAAGTCTTGTGCACTTCACGCTGCTGTAAAATTGCAGTAAAGTGATGTGAGGTGATGTTTCTGAGTAGTCATTGTAAACAGAGATGGCACTTGAATGAGTTTTCCCAGTTGGAATCATGTATTTCAGCATGACTTCAATGCAGCAGTATTTACTTTAAATTGAATATTATATCTCTTATACTGAGCCGCCGGTTTATTAGGTGCACCTTTCTAGTACCTAATAAACTGGCAACTCTGTGTGTCTCGGGTAGAATAAAAGTCAGGTTTAGGAAAGTAGTAAACCTACATTGATGAAGTCAGGGCCTTAAAGGATCTGTGAATCAAGAGTGCAGATCTCAGATTAGGTGCTGCCCTGTCTGACCAAATCTTAATCACAGTGTGCTTTGAAAAACAGGCCTGATCCAAAAATAGCACTCCTGCTCTTGGAGACCTCATGAACACAAGTCCAGGTTAGAGCTTAAGATGGCAGTTCAAACCCGAATGAGACCCGACTATTCGCGCTGGACCCTGTCGGGTTGATGAGATGGGATTTTTAAGGATTTTGAGTTAGATCATTCAAAGTTATCTAATATGATGTAATCAAAAGTATTATGTTTTGATTAGTAGTAATTTTTTTATTAAGGATGTAACTAAGTCTAGTTAGGTAGTACTTTTAGAAGTATTTTATATGTGTTTCTTTAGGCAAGGGATAAGAAAATCTGGCATTGGCCTGCTCAGGTAATGAAAGTGTTCTGCCACTGTGACTCTTCCAGCCCCAGCCATCTAAGTGTGGGGTGGCAAACTGTTCTCTCTCTTTCCTTTTTCTGCATCTTTCCATGGCCACGACTACTTTGTGTATGAAGAATACGCTCTACTACTTTGTGTATGAAGAATACACTCTACTACTTTGTGTATGAAGAATACTCTACTACTTTGTGTATGAAGAATACTCTCTACTATTTTGTGTATAAAGAATACTCCCTACTACTTTGTGTATGAAGAATATGCTCTACTACTTTGTGTATGAAGAAGACGCTCTACTACTTTGTGTATGAAGAATACTCTCTACTACTTTGTCTATGAAGAATACGCTCTACTACTTTGTATGAAGAATACTCTACTACTTTGTGTATGAAGCATACTATCTACTACTTTGTGTATGAAGAATACTCTCTACTACTTTGTGTATGAAGAATACTAATAAAAAGTGTCGGATTCAGTGCACCAGGGTTTAGTGGGGTTCGGACATCATTTGCCACATATTTGGTGGGCTCTAGTACGGGTTCAGATTTCATGGTTGTTCCCCCTTTTCCCTCCACCTGTAATTGATTTTGGCCTCTCATTTTTATTTTTCCTCATATATTATATAATTTTTTTAACCTGTCATGCATGTGTTGTTGGCACCACGGTCCACATTACAACACCTGTGGGAAAGAATGTGAGTGAGATTAAGCAATGGCTGGATTTAGGCTATAGGATGACTTATGATCACACTTTGTAAAAAGAAATAAGACTAGTAGGATGAAACAGGTGACGTCTGTATTGGACGTCTTTTGTTCATGTGTAAGCACACAGCACTGAGAACTACACATTGATGAGTTTGGTTAAGTTTTTTAAGACTAAAAACCTTTAGGCTGCTATTTGAAAGCATTGATTGATGGATAGAATTGGACTACTTAAAGTCCCAGGGAACATGATGTGTTGTAATTGCTTTCTAATGAGGTTAATGTTGGTCTTGTGGGCACAATATGCAGTACAAATATGAATAATCAGTGACTTTTTAATGTCTACCCTTTCAGTGTTAAGTGGGCGGGGCTAATCTTGGGTAAAGACTGCGTGAGCTTTACCAAAACTATGTGTTACCACTACAGCGGTCTCTTCGAGTCTGAGCAACCTAGTGAGTGAAAGCTAACCGAGCGAGAGAAAAGGAACCTAGAAAGCGTAGCCTACTCTGCTAACTCTATAATTGGATAGGTTGGTTGACCAATTCTGATTCTCCTGCTTGTGCGGTCAATCTATGTCAATCCAGCATGGTCATAAGAATATTAGGCCACGCCCCCACCATTCTCAGATTGGTCTGATCAGCAAATTCATTCAACCTTTGCTGAATGTTACACTATATCCCCTGGGACTTTAAACTTAATTTTGGGTGTTTGTTTTTTTAGATGGATTTGACTGACACTAATAATTAATTTCAGTTTTGTATACTGATGATCTCATAATGGCATTGTCATTGTCACTACAAGGTAACAGGCGCGCTATCATTAGGAATGTTGGGTTTTGGTGCTGTGGGTCGGGTCACATTAGACATGTAAGGCCTCATTAAAGCTCTACTAAAAGGCCTTCTACAAGTGCATGTTGCACGAGAACAAGCTGTTTTGTTCAAACTAATTAATTTTCATTGAGGCCATCAAAAAGACAAATCCTACTCTCTTAAAGAGCAAATTGCATCACATTTCATCTTCACAATAGAATGCTGCTACTTTCTCATGTTCTATGCAATCCATAAGCAGTCCTGTTTAAGTTTTAAGATGAAAGCTAAAGGTTTTTTTTTCTTTTTTTTTTTTTGAACCACAATGTCAAGGGAGGTTATAGTTGTGTTCTGTCTTTGCTTCTGTCATTTGGTCTGATAGATCATAGACATCAAGGTTTAAGCGAAAGAGGTTAAAAGGACTGTATACTCTTTGAGAGAGCTCTCTGAGTCCACCTTCATCTTTTGATGGGTAAAATTCAAATGCAAATGATTTTAGTTCAATAGTGTGTCCAGAAGTCTTCTCATAGCATTTTTTTTTTAAATCGTATCTGTACTTCCATGTTGTCGTATGGAGCCCATTCTGTGATGTGATTACACAGGAGGAAAATAAAAAAATCAGCTCTTGTGATTTCCCTAACCAGCAGACTAAAGACGTGTCGCAGACTATTCAATAAATGTAAAGGAGACAGCTGATCCTCTTTAAGCACTTCACCTTACTTTACACGTAGTGACAAGGAAATGCCTCCAGCAGTTGAGATATTGTCAGTTAAGGAGCACTTCAGTTTCATATCCCCAGCTCGCTTTAAAGTACACAGCTGTGTTTAGCGCACGTCAAATGCACTTTCTTTAGCATCCTAATAGCCGAGCCTGAGCTACATCCACTCATTAGACAGACAGGAAACTATGTTCAGATGTAAATTAATTATAGCATGCACACCATCAATGTTGTAGGCTAAACTCGAATATTAATGCAATATGCTGGAAGAGATTTTGAGAGAAACACATGTCCTTTTGAGTTAAATAGAAGGATAGTGTGTTGAATAGAGATGGCTAGCTGACAGCATCCTGGTGGAGCCGCGTTAGCCAACATGAAGGTCCAGAAGAGCAGAGCAACCTGGGAGACCACTTGATAGCCATTGAAAGAACCATTCATCCCTGTGTAAACCCTGCTCTGATGTTTGCAGGAAAAAGCAGAGGACCTGAGCTCTAGGTTAGGCCAATCCGGTCAAGAGAGACACAGAGTGAGAAGAAGAAGGAGGGAGGACTGGGCAGATTCGATTGTGCATTCAGCCCTACCATGGACATTCCCTATTCTGCTGATAGTGTGTTTATCAGAAGCTCTGCATTACGTGAGGCGTGGATGTAAGATGAGTGCACCGTCTCTGACTCTAGCTTAATCTAGCCGTATTTACCCGCACCTGAGCCCTTTTATCTCCCTGTCGGATTATGAAATATTAATAAATAAAGCAGAGAGCGTCGCTACAGACCGGGTTTTTGGGATGTTTTGTGATGAGAGGTTCCTAATGCACTGAAATAGCGAGTTTGTCAAGCAAAGAGCCCAAGCATCAATCAGAGACTGGAAACGCATCTCCCAGGCGCATTCGCCGGCGCGGATTAGCCACCCACAAAGAAATTCAGAATTTCAGGATCATTTGCTATTGTGAGGAATGCATTAAAAGAGAGCACGCAGTCCTTTTTTTCCCCCTCTTTTTTCATATCTGCACAAATTAATTGACTGTCAGTGCCGTCCATAGCAACACGTCGCCTTGTGAAAGGTCTATACGTTCCATGAAATAGAAATGCAACGGCAACACATTCTATTCAGCATGTAATTTAATTTTGCGTCAAGATTGAATGAGATATTTTTGTTGTTGTTGTTTAGCCGCATAGGGGGGAGAATGATGATATGCCAGGATGTGTAAATAATCGTTTCACACCTTATTGAAGCTATTCTGGACGTGAAGGAATCGCAGCACACCTCTCAAGAAAGCAATGGCAGTTGACTTTGCTGACAGCCTGACTCTTTTGCGATTACTGACAAGTAAGCGCAGAAGACTGGCGAAGGGGAAATGAGGCGTGGACGAGGTGGCAGAGCACGTCACGCCGGCTGGACAAGCTGCCGGCCTAAGATAAGTCTCCCCCGCTGTGAATGGCGGCTGCCCATGTCAATCTCCGTCTTCCGGCTCCGTGCTGTCGCAGCCGAGACTTGACTGACACATCAAGAAAGGGTCAGGAGGCCGCAAGATGCTGGTGCTGGTGGGAGTGAGACTGTATTCCAGAGCAGCATGGGAGAGCTCAGAGCACAAAGGTTTCCCTTACTTCTAATCAGCACCATGCTGCTCTCAGGTTCATATAATCAACACCTCTCTGGTTCCCTGAGAGTCGAGTGTTGTGAATTGCAGACAGGAGGTTCCAAAAGTAGCACATTACAATCATTTCTTACGCCTCGCATCCAGGGAGCGTTGTATAAGTGCTATGCTGGTCGCCGTGAGGGGTCTTTGCGACTGCCACGTAGAAAAAGTATGGTTTTCTTTAATAAGTGCCAATGTGCAGCATAACAATAATTTGTTATGTCCCTCGACTATTAGCTTCGTTGTGATCTAGTGATTGTTTGTGCACAACTTTTCATCAAAACCAATATGAAGCGAATTAAGGAACTTGGAGCTAGAAAACAAGTGAGATGATAGTTTTACCCTCTTTCCCAACAGGTCTGAGCCATCAATCTTACAGAAACATGGTACTTAAATTGTACCTTTCAGCGTATAAATGCTTGTCACTGGGATTGTACCCATCTTTTGTAACTTTAGTTACCTGGGAAAGTGAATGTCGTGTACCTTTAAAACTAATTTAAGGTACATAATTGGACCTTAAGGACCACTGTTGGTCCTTTGAGGGTACCTTTATAATGGTTGTACCTTGGGGAACAAAAATGGGCCTGTGCAGTACCTTTTATCTGACACTATAGTGTCACTATACTATACACTATACTCTTGGCCTTGCAAAGTTTCCTGACTAGAGGTTTTCTGAAGCACTCTTCCATGATCACATTAAGTTATCTGATGCTAATGAGCTAAGATACTTCACCTGAGGGACCTCTGGATCAGCGTCCAACGGAATGAAAAAGGTACTAAGCTGTACCTTTTAGTGCACAAACGCTTGTCACTGGGATAGTATCTTCAAGGGTATGGCTTTTGTACCTTTAGTTACCTTGGTGTGAATATAGCGTACCTTTGAAACTCAGTGAAGATACACTATGTAATTTGACCTTAAGGACCACTGTTGTAGCTTTAAGGGTACATTTACATTATACCAAAATATCCCTCCATGGTACCTTAACTCGGACAGTATAGGCAGTGCTTGGCCTTGCACAGTCTCTGGACTGGAGGTGTTCTGTAGCACTCACCCAGGATCACAGCCTGCTCTCTGATGCTAACGAGCTAACGTCAGCGCTGCCAAAGTGCTGACAAGCAGATACTTTGCCTGAGGAACCTTTGGATCAACGTACAACATACATTCTCAGAAAAAGGGTACTAAGCTATACCTTTCAGAGTGCAAATGCTTGTGACTGGGGTTGTACCCTCAAGGGTACATCTTTTGCACCTTTAGTTACCTGGGAAAGTAAATGTAGTCAACCTTTAAAATGTATTTAAGTTACATAACTGGACATTAAGGACCTGTGGGACCTATGAGGGTGCATTTACATTGTTTGTACCTTGGGGTGCCTCTGTGGTACCTTTCCACTAATGCTGCAGGCAGCGCTTGGCCTTGCACAGTCTCCGGACTGGAGATGTTCTGAAGCATCCTCAAATGATCACAGCCAGCTCTCTGATGTTAACGAGCTAACGTCAGTGTTGCCAAAGGGCCGACGTGGAGATACTTTGCCTGAGGGGCCTCTGGACCAACATCCAGCGTTTAGCAGTCAAAGTGGCATCTAATCGTGTCGGAAGACCCACTGGTGTGCATTGTGCCTTCAGCTATGTTCCTTCCTTTTGGTTTGAACACAGTTTCAACAGCGAGGCTGCAGTTCATTTTGAAGCTACATGATTATGAATACTAAGCAGCAATGATGCTTACTTGAAAGGTCCCTTTCCCCTCGCCTCTTGCTATTCTCTGCACCAAATACACACATTTAGACAACAGGTTTTAAAAACCAAAAAGGGAGATGTGAAGCAGCTGGATAAATGCTTTTGTTTATCTGACTGTTTGAAGTTCATAATAATAATTTTTATGTTGCAGATACGTAGGTTTACAGTAGCAGGTGCATCTCTAAAATGACAAAAGCTTGGAAACCTTTAACAAGCATTTCTCTTAGATGACTTCTCTGCCTCATTTAAATTCTGTAACAACTTGTTTTGTGTTACTTTTTGAGGCACATTTCCTAATTGATTATGTGTACTGTGTAATCAATGGCTCAAACGGCTCTCTTCATACTCAGAGAAGAAAATTTAGGTCACGCTGCATGTCACTTTGCTTTGACTCGGCCCTCGGAGGAGTCATTTGCATGTGCCATGCTCCTGCCTTAATGTCACTATCCAACCAGAACAGAAAGAGAGAGAGAGACAGAGAGAGACAGAGACAGAGCGAGACAGACAGACAGAGAGAGAGAAACAGAGAGAGAGAGAGA
>JAOUQW010000019.1:11092196-11117057 GCA_028565825.1 Olivaichthys viedmensis | reverse complement strand
AGTAGTCGTGACTGAAAAATGACCTCTCGAAGGTCTAAAATAGCAGAATCAACCCTAAGGATCTCCGCATGTTTACAAAGCCGGTGATTGCAAGCCTGATTTTAATCATTGACTCCAGGGAAAGGCTGGTGCAGAGGTTTGCTGATAAGCCAGAAGAATAGGTTGTAGTGTTGGAATCACAGAAGTCTATTGATCCCTTATTTGAATAATGCATAGTGGCAGTCCTTGGCTATGGGCTAATGTATGGATAGTTTCTGACCCCACTGGCTACCTTCTTTTTTTTTTCCTTCCCTAAACCTCAAAGTGTAGTCGACTGCCAGAGTCCTGTGTTTGAAATGATAAATTCAGACAGACTGCACTCGTGACTTCAAGTCATTCAGACTTCCTTGGTTACTTTTAGACTGGAAACCTGAAGAAAGGTTGAGCGTTTTATCATCTTTTCTCACCTACACACAGCCAGGACGTGTCATGTCAGATGTAGCCACTCATTACTCGCTGTCTTCAGCAGAAACCTCGGGATCCCATTTGCCGTGAGGGCAAACAGTCGCTTCGTTTTATTGCATGTTTTTTTTTATTACATTCAATTTCCTTACTCAGCACTTCCAACCTACGTTCAGCCGTTTAATCATTTCGCTATTATGTTATGTTTTGCATCTTAGGTCAGAAAGTGCAGAATCGCTTTAGTTTAGTTTTAGTGCTGCAGGCTAAAAAAGACGTCACCACTGCAGTGTGTCCTTATTAGGAATGGAACACACTATTGGAATTATATGCGGCACTTGGCAAATTAATGAGCTAAAACACTCCTTCATATTACGCTGACCTATAGCCATTCTGCATGTTCAGTGCCATATCAAGTTCATGCCTCATATCTCATTATTGCCTCATGAGTTAAATATGTATTAACGATGGCGTAGGATTGCGATTCAGAATATATACCCGTCACAAACCTGTAGTTTTGAATAATGTATGGCTCAAGTGCCCGTATCTATTATGTATGTTGCATATGTATTAGAGTATTATACTTTTGTAGCAAATCATAACGTAGTCAAGTGGCATGGCTTGTTGCGCGATGAGAATCAAATGACGAGTGCATAGTCAGCTCGCTCGCTCTGCGTGAAGCAGCCTTTCTTTCATTTCATTTGTCCTCAGATGATCAAGGTCATTAGCTTACAGTCCTGATTAACATGCAAATCTGGACCTGGCTCTGAGAAAACTGTCGAATATTCAGCTTGTATAATCGCTAACGCAGAGTTTCTCAACTCTAAACCCGTAGAGCCATCGAACCTGCACGGTTTAAAAAAAAAAGCACACCAACACACCTGATCCAGCTCATGAGGGGTTTCTTAATGGGCTGATGAGCTGGATCAGGTGTGTTTGGACTCCTTGAAACTCTGCAGGTCAATGAGCCCCCAGGTCTGAAGTTGAAAAACCCGGCTTCTAACATATCATAGTGAGCTTAACAAATCTACAGCCAGTCAAGTGTAAAAACACCTTCACCCACAAATTAGAATCTGAAATCCATGAGAGGTTGTAAACCCAGTATTTTCAACAGCAGTATGTTTTCAGTTGCCTAATTCCTCAAGGGAATTTTTTCCGTCGTCTGTTACCACCTCAAAGCCAGTGCATATAATTGTGTTTTTTTTTTTTGTTGTTTTTTTTCTTCCTTCCTCGTCCTTTGCAGATGGATTACAAAATGAGGTTTCTCGCTCATTCTGCTGTTTTTGTTTTCGTCGCAGGTGCCGCTCGCTATCAGCGCGTAGCCTTTACCGGGAGCATTAGGTATTCTAAGTGGAGCTCTGTTTACTGACAGGAACCCAGTCGCACGGCTGAAAAGTGCTCAGTGGTGACAATTACTCGGCTCACAGTGACAGAAAACAACGATAACTAAGATGAAAAGAGAGAAGTAACCTTCAGTGAGACTACTAAAAAATGCAGAGGAAACTCCCCACACTGAGGATCTGTCAGATTGCTAACTGTTTACATTTTATTTTGTTTTCTTACATCACGGTTGTCGAATTATAAAAAAAAAAAAAAAAAATTAAAGGGGGGATGGTGGGGTCAAATGACTGGGGGTCCACTAGTATTACCCTGCAAGACACCAAAAAATTGAGCTAAATAAGAAAAACTCATGTGAACCAGTTAGTTAGCTATCCTGCCTTCTAATTTTAGGACAATCCCCTCATATTATAAACTTATTTGCTGCCAAGTTAAATCTTTCTTTTCAAAGGAGGTCCACCAGGATTTGCCCTTTCCTTGTGAAAAAATTCCAGACCTTTCCAAGATTTTTTCCAGACGGCTTTTTTTAAACTTTCCAGACTTCCTAGGTTCAGTTTTCATGCAAATTTTTTATTAACTGTATAGCAAAAAGGGAAAACATGACATTTGTTATGCATTAGGAAGGCTGCATTAGTGCAGAGAATTGGGGCATGTCTAAATACAACGGATTTACAACTTTAGTGTCTTGAGCAAAATAGGTGGGGTGATCGACGCAGTTTTACATTATCCAAATGAAAAGTGATGTGGCGACTGCCAACCCGAGAGAGGGACAATGGTACAGTTAATTTTTCCCCCACTATGAAACATTATCTGTGTTTTTTGGTTCCACATATTCGTTCTTACTTTCAGCTCCTGAGCCAGTCGTGGCTTGATGTGATAGGGCAGTGGTTGCTAAGCGGTTGAGGCTTTGGGCTATTGATCGTAAGGTTGTGAGTTCAAATCCTGGCACCGCCAAGCTTCCACTGTTGGGCCCTTAACCTTCATCTGCTCAGCTTGTAAGTCGCTTTGGATAAAAGTGTCTGGTAAATGTAAATGATGTGTTTGATGTACCCTTATAGAACAGCGCTGGTGTTTTTGCCACTCTATTTGGGTACTTGGGTACTTCAAACAATTTAAGCATGTCAAATAAGCGGCAGAAATCACAAAGAGCAAGCATTGTTTTCGGCTCATCCTGACACTAGTAGATGGCCATGCACTGCACAGATGCATTTTTACACAAGCATTTCCCTCGGAATACTTTTGATTCGTGCTCAAAACGGGCAAAACATCTTGTTTTATCGGGGAAGACATCTTTTTTCAAATTCATCTGTGGTCAAATGAGTAGTTCTGTATACGTCCTGTAACCAGTTTTATAGTTTGTGTGTCCATATCGCACTAGCCTGGCGCTACCAGCCGAACCATGGCAACTGACTGTAAACGAAAGAAAGGACACGCCTACCAGCGACCAGCGCAGAGCGATTTGAGCGACACGACTGCTGTCTGAATCCAGTGTTAGGATCGATCTGTTTCTCGAGCCTGTGATTTAATGCTGCACATTTGCTATTTCCTTTCTCTTTGGTGCAATGCTCATGGAGTTTTACGTGCTGCGTGCGTCTGCATTTGTTATTAGACATAGTCGCAATCGTCTAACATGTTAGGCCGAGCCTGTTGGTGATCTCATAGCTAGAACCATTATAGCTCTACTGAAACTGAGCTCATGCAATTTACCGATTTAATCTGTTTGGGCCAGTAATCATTTTGACAGGGGGAAGCACTTGATGCTGCCAGTCTATAGCAAATAAGTGAGAGTTATGAGTGGCCTTTGTGGGGGGGGTTGAGAGTAGAGGAGGCATGGAGGGGAAATGGATTAACTGATCCCTGTCAGCGAAAAAGCTGTGTGAAAATGCATCTCATACGTCTTAAGCAGTCAAAGGAAAGTAATTTGAATGTCCCCTGGTGGAATATTGACAGACTGAGATAATGGTACATTGATCCTCATCTCCAACCTTTGTGATATGGTTGAATACTTTCTGTTGCCCCGCATTAAAAACGATTGCCGCTGGTTTACTCTCACTATAAAAGGAGTTCACGGTATTCTTTTTCTAAAACAATCTAACCCCCAGTGACCGAGTCGAAACAGGCACAGGAAACGTTTTGATACGAAGGCCCCCAGCCGCTGTCCCCGGCTAACGAAGTGACGTACTTATCCTGGCTCACTTTTTTTTTTTCCCCGAGATGATGTTGTAAACGAATATTGATAATTTGTCTGCGAGATGCTCCTCATAAGTGCTGCTTGGCTGGGTGGGAGTCATTATGCACTTTGTATTTCATTCGGCGAGCAGCAATTACCTGTCCCGCGTGCTCCGTGCGCGGCCGCATTAATAAGCCCGCTCTTTGATTCCATCTATCGCGCGCCGTCAGAGCCGAGGCAGCATCGCAGCCCGCGGAGCTGTGATTTATAACAACAGTTTTGGAGGTGTACATGAGGCACACACACACTGATCCATCACCGAGCTCCCCGCCAGGCGCTCTCTCACACTGGCAACGCTCAAAACGAGGCCCGTGTACTCGAGTCCTGCTACACGCGCTGCACCCCACGGATTAGAGTTCGGATTAGCACGGATTAGATGGGATCTCCCGTGAAAAAAACTAAACAAAAAACGGAGCAAATGATGGAACGGCCATGTTGCGCAAACAAAGGCAGGTTTCGTCGCGGCTGTCGTCTTTGTTTTCGCACCGCACCGTTTTTCTGTCCACGATTTCCCCGGTCTGCCTGTGTGATTCGTCACAGTCGTGGTTTTTTATTTTATATCAGCATTCTGTACCAAAGGAGCGCCACGTGCTCCCCATCAAACTACAGCAACAAAAAAATAGAACACGTTGGTGAAAATGCAGCAAATTTTCCAGCCACCATAAAAATAAATAAAAAAGAATGCTAATGTGACTAGATAAATGAGAATTTGTTTGTTGCCATAGCAACACCTCGGGTCATAAGCCGGCGAGGAGATGAGGCCGGGGCTGAAGCTGTGAAGGTGATTAGTCTTTTGTGTCTGTCATACTTAATTTAGCATCACACGCGCACGCACGCACGCGCACACCACACACTACACCTCCAGCAGACATTCGACACCACCGGAAATGAAAGATGAGAGACTATTTCGGAGGAGATTAAATACACCGCGGCATATTTAATCAGAGCAAGAAAGCATTGTCAACCTTATATATGGATTCTGGAGTATTGATTGTATATACAAGTCGTGCTTTTTTTCGTTGGGTGTCATCCCTGCTGTCCTCTAAGATAAAGGATCTGTTGTGTATCACACTGCTGCTTGTTACCTTACAAGAAGCTTCCAAGCCTTCAGTCAAGTCTAGGTTTTTTTTAGAGTCTGCCAAAAGCACCAAACACACACACTCACACGTATACCCATCGGCTTTGAAGGAACCATGTCCATTGGGCTGTGGCTAACATGACATTCTCAGCAGCCGGTTCTCCCACAGAGCCCGAGGACCAAGAGTGAACGCGCGAGTGAAGACCTGTCCTCCCTGTCCACGCTCCCTCACACACATGCTTGAGCTCTTTCAGTGGCACCTGGTTGATGGGAGCCACCCTGGCAGCCATGCTCGCCGGCCCCTGGAGAGAGGAGAGGAGAGGAGGCGTTTTTCTTGCATACTCAAAAGAGCTAAGACTGTACACTGCTTTTTTTTTTTTTTTATCTCACTCTCTCGGTCTGTTTCAGTGATTCAGCTCTTGTGTGGGCAGCCCAGGGGACCAACCTGTAGTCTCCCTATCCACCACCAAGCCCACTAATTCTAATGCATCTCAAATCTTAGATCTCCACCTGGATACAGCTAGCTTTTTCGAGAGTATCGTTGTCATGAGCAGTGCCAAGATGCTTAACTGCTTCTACTCATACCATTTGTAAGCCAAAATAACCAAATTTAACATGAAGCTCGAGGCTATTGGCAAATAGTGTGGAACTACGCAGCTAACAGAGAGCATTATCAGAACATTAAGGTTTTTAACAGGTTCTAATAAGTTCCGGCTGTAACGTTAAAAAAATAACATTCCTGCGATGTTCTAAAAAACATCATGGTAATCATGGTTTGCTTCACAGTGTTCTTAGTGTGTTTTTAGACAAAAACTAACATTATGGAAACATATGTGTTAACATTTCTCCAACTAAAAACGTTGCAGTAATGTCGTAAGAACGTTTATACACATGTAAATACGTTCTTAGAACCGTAACATTCAGAAAACGTTCTGCTAACTTAAAATTTGTGAGAGTCGCTAAAATGAGCTAAATTGCTTAACGCTAGATATCGGTTTTTATTGATTCTGGTCAGTGGTCGAATTGTTAAAAAAAGGGTGAGAGGGTTCAAACAACAGATGGGTTGGGGGATATATACTCTTAGAAAAAAGTCTAGAAGAAAGGTTTCTTCAGTTTGTCCCTCTGGGAGAACCCTTAAAGGTTGTGTGAAAAACACCTACTTTCTCTTTCAGAGAGGGTTGAGAAGCTAAAAACCCTTAACCATTCATAGAAACCTTTTTTGTTTTTAAAGAATGTAGCTACATTAAAATTCATACTTTTTATCTCAGGAAAAAATGCCTAGTTAACTGAGCTAGCAAGGTTTGTTTCTTTTTCAAATGTCATTAAATTGCTCTGGGAATGCCACAATGCCACATTCCACAAGGAGAAGAAAGCCAATATTGGACCTGTTAGTTAGCTAGCTAACTAGCTAGCTAGCCTGCTAATGTAATAGCCCAAGGGCAGAGTAAATATTAGGATGATCTGCAAGATTATTCATTTGGATTTACTGTTTTATAATTAACTCTGAACATCTTTCACTGGTTCATGTTAGTTTCATGCCTGTGCTTTTTAAGGACAGTGAACAGATCTTGTTGTTGTGTTTGATTTGCCCTTTCTGAAGGTAGATAGACATCTTAAGTGATATTTAAAAACGCCTTTAATTCAAACAGGATAGAAATGGGAGATGGCACTTTTTCCAAAGAATATGATTTTTGTCACATTTTTAACCTGGGAGGACGGCATCCCTTTGCATCCCCCCGCTTAAATCGCGCCTTGACTGTGGTAAATTAAATCACAAGCTCCTCGTGCATATGTTTTAATTGTCTGTTTGGGTGCATACTGCAGTGGCATATTTATTCAATCATTTCTTTAGAGTCTAATTGTGTTTATATTTAGCATTTAAAGGATACACTCAATTAGTTGACTAAGAAGCAGTCTTACGGTGATTCAGAGATCGAAGGAATGCAGACTTATAATGTACAATGTAAAATAAAAGACTGTTTTGAATGATAAGGTGCAATAAAACTATTTTGTTCTTCAGTTATCTGAATATCATTTTAGCTCTTCAGCTTTGACTTCCTTCTTCATCCGTATTCTTATCCCTCTATCTTTCCTCTGATTTAACCTCCTTAATAAACCTTAATCTTGGTATATAGGCCGCAATGACATAAATGAACACACTTCCACACTACGTCTGCTTTTCATTTGAATGCTAACACATTTTTATAAACTTTCCCGTTTTAATTTGCTCTTGCCTGCTACATTGCTAAGCCGCTTAACCGAGGCCGTCTTTTCCACGCGGCTGTAACGGCCCCTCAGATTCTGGCCTGGCCGAGCTTTTTCGGTGTGACACATTCAGCTTGTTAATCAACATGCAGTCCTGCTCTCGCATGTCCGCTTCACCTGGTTCGCAAGGACTGCTTTACGGACCCAGTGAGGTGTGTATGAGGCTGTGGAT
Source organism: Olivaichthys viedmensis (assembly GCA_028565825.1). NCBI lineage: Eukaryota > Metazoa > Chordata > Actinopteri > Siluriformes > Diplomystidae > Olivaichthys > Olivaichthys viedmensis. The sequence goes on along the minus strand of JAOUQW010000019.1, from coordinate 11,109,536 downwards.
CTGGACGCAGCCTTCAGGCCGCTTAAACCTCTCAGCTCATCCCCAGAGGACTCAGTGTAATTCACAGAGGCATGCAGGCGTAGTTAGCAGTGCAGATGAGCCTCGTTCTCTCTCTCGCTCTCTCTCTCTCTCTTCATCTCTCCAGGCAGGAGAAGGGGGCCGTCGGTCACGTTTTTTGGACGGCACCCCACAGGGCCGGTAATTGCGACGGACATGCGGTCGGGGCGGACAGGCTAATTTTTTTAAAACGATAGGCTGCTCTTTCCAGCTCACCCCTGTCGGCTAGCTTTGACATTAGCGCTGCATTGCTGTGGGATAGTAAATGACTCCTCTGCCTCTCATCTGATTACTGTACACACAACTCTGCTCTGAAGGAGAGACAAGGATTTTTTAGTGGTAGTAAAGAGGCATTAAAGGGTCTTGATAGATCCAAATAACTCATTAGCTGATTCTACTTCGTTCAGATTTATGCTTAATCCTAGTCCAGCACGGGCTGCTGAAGAACAACATTAAAGCTGTTCCACTACTTCATATGAAGCTTCAAGCACGCTACCATTTTTCGTAAAGTTCCTTCAAATGAAAAATTACATTTACATAATTTTTTTTCACTACCGTACATGACGTGTCTTGCTTTCTACTTTCTTTAGTTCGGCACTGGAGCTACGACGCTAGTCTTGCTAACAAGTCAGGAGATCTTACAGCTATCGTGTTAGCACCGTGCAAACCGCATGTTCAAATCATCACACACTCGCCTCAGGAGACATCGTTTGGCTCAGTAATACCATTTGTACATAAACAGTTTGATAAAATAGCAGAATAAATGCAAATGAATAAAAAATAAAAAATGGCCGCTACTACCGTTTATATCCGTGTAATCTAGCATTGTCCATTTCTTATAGGTAACAGTGTCATACAGTGTCAGAAACCGCATACTCAGTCTTAATTTAGATCAAGAATGTGACACGTTTGGTGGCGAGTGTGTTTTGATTCAGGAATGCAGTTTGTGTGTGTCTGTAAGCGTCCCGTATTTGTTAGCTATATTAGCCTCGCAGCTTCAGTGCAAAACTAAAGAAGCAAAGGCCACCAAACTAGAGCCGGTAAACTAGAGCCGATAAACTAGAGCCGGTAAACTAGAGCCGATAAACTAGGTAACTTGGAAGTGTGTAACTCTTATGTGACTACTTTTTATCATGTTAGCCCACTGCTATTTCTCCTGCTTCCTCCCACTCTTGATTAGTTTTGCTTATTGAGCTACTGTAGGCATTGATCCAAACGGCTCCCGCTATTGTGATTTAAAGCTTCAGGCTATTGGAAAATAATATGACACTGATTTTTTTTATTATCCTGATGACCTCCTTCTTTACCCTTATTCTTATCCCTTTCCCCTCATTTCCCTTCTTAAACTTCCTCATCAAACCTTAAACTTGGTATGTAGGCTGTAATGACTTAGAAATAGATGTCTATTTGTGTCAGCACATACTCCCCCACTATGCTTTCTCCTTAAAATCCATATTTAGCCAGCTTTATGACGCCAACGTCTCTTTACAAACTTTCCGGTTTTAATGTCCTCTCGCCCTGCCACGTTCCTGCCCTTTTTCTGGCCTACACGGAAAAAACAATTGCAGCCTCCTCTTATTGTTGCACAAGTTCATAGGGCTCAATTATGGGACCTTAATGAACGGTTAATGAGCAAAAGCATATTAGAGGAGGTAGGGAGGGGAAAGGTAGTGGGCAAGGCAGCTGGGTTCCTCTGTGGGCAACAGGGTTGCCATGCTTGATTGAGATGTAAGCGTGCTTTGAGGTCGACACAGCCAGTCATATAAAGAGGCTGCCTATAAAGGCATGTTTCCTCTCTGCTACCCGCACATGGATATGTCTCGTGTCAATCAACGGCTCCCCGCGCTGCCCGAGACTTCCGAAAAATGTATTTTTAGCCGCCTTTAGATGTGCTAAAGACTTTCGTCGTTGCCGTGGCTTCTGTGCCTGCCAGCTCTGTGAAAAAGAAGAAGCGGAGGTAAAAAAAATAAAAAAAGTGGGGGATTTTTATAAAAAGAGGAATATCCAGCTATGTTGGTTGTGCATCCACCCATGACTAATTACAGACTGAGGATGAGTAGTGCTGGCCCAGCCAATTTGCCCGGTGCAGGCCAGCGCTCCCAACACAGACAGCGGAAGGGGAGATTTTACAGTGGCTGCTTATGCGCTCGCAGATAAGTATGCGCTTGAAAAGAAGTGTGAAGAGTTTTTATCTGTCTTTCTGCACAGGCACAAGACTCTGGGGAAAGAGATTGAGTTTTCACCTCGAAAAGTCTTTTGCACTTGCATTTTCTTCCTAAAACGAGGAGCCACGTGCTTTTCATCATAATGCCATGAAATGGAAGCGCCATGTACTCTCATGATTACACAGATTTATGGCGCTTTCTCACCTATTGGACCGTTTGCCGAGTCCAAATGAGAGCGAAACTGATACTTTTGGTTCGTTTCGTATTTGGTTTCTTTCCGTTTTACACTGCGCATAATTAAACGAACCAAAAAGAAAACAAGAAAACAAATTGCTGAGGGGCGCATGGGCAGTGGCTGGTCTGAAAGCATACTCATAAAACACTTTTAACCATTGGTCAGAAACACGGCAACAGGAAAGGGTAAACAAACTATTGGCAAGCACGCGTAGAAATCACGGAAATCAACCGAGAAAGGAGAACACGGAGCCGGTGCTAAATAAATATTAAATAACTATATAAATAACTTGTTTATTTGATATCCAGACCATATCGCACTTCTGCAGCACTGCAGCTCTGTCTTTTGGCTCAGTTTGCACCTCGCGGGTCAGTTTAGCAGCTCACATCTATAATACACAGCATGTTTGGTTCACCTCCTGCAGTTGTGGGTCATTTCAGGGTCAAATTATGTTTTCACTGCAGTCAAACCGTTTTTGTCTGCACCCGAGTGCGATTGCTATGTTCATACCTGCCTAAACAAACCGCAGACGGTAAACGCACCAGGGTTCGATTCAAACAGACTAAACATTGCATCTGTGAAAGTGCTCTTAGACTATATTATGAATAACATTGCATTTAGATTCTGTTGCTTCTCTGCCTTGGTTAAAAAAAACATCTTGTTACTCCTATTTTTGTGATGATAGTAAACTTGATTAAACAGAGAATTATTTTTCAGCTTGTGCCGCTGTTTTCCCAGTGTGAGAAGCAATTGCAGCTGGTACTCTGGTCATCTTCTTTTTTTTTTGTTGCAAGATTCAAGAGTTTTTCTGGCCCAGATCAAGGTTGTGTCTTCATGAATCTTTATGCATTTATACACTGAATTGCCAGTTCATTAGTTACTGGATCTGTATACCGAATAAACTGGCAACTCAGTGTAGACTTGTGAGGGATAGAAACTTCCAAAAAAAAAAACACCCTTAAATGTTGTAGCCTTGATAGACGCAAAATGACTGAAACTCTGCTAGATTGGTTACAGAACAAGGAGATGGTATCATAAAAACTATAACCATAATAGTGTTTTTAAAGCTCTTAAGCCTTGGACGTCCACCTCGCTATTTATTTTAGTGGAATGGAGCAAAAAACAGGCGATTATGGATAGTCCTGGTATGATGTTAATGCCCGGTAATGCCTGAATAGTATAATGAATGCAAATATGGCTAATAGGATACTAAGTCAATAACAAATGCAGCACTAATGTTTTGTTCAGCATGTCCTTTTGAAGCCCTGAGTGTTTATGAACTGCGTTCATACCGTTTGTTTTTGTTTTTAAATTATTATTATTTTGTTCTGGTTCATGCTGTGACCAAGACAGCAACAGATGAGCGGCTGCCGGGTTTTGCTGTTGTGCATCTGGGCCGCTATCAATTCTGACACCCAACATGTGTTTACTTATTTAAAAGAAGGCAAAGAAAGAGAGGAACTTCCTAGTGATGTTAAAGTTTTGTCTTCACTTTCACTATTTTTTGGGATAGAATAAATGTAAACCTCCTGAGAGGAAAAAAAACAAAAGAACGAGCCATATCTGCTGTGGCACATGTCTTCGTGCAGTTTCTCCTGCTGCCCTCCCTGTCTTTCCCTCATCTCCCAGGAGCCCTTTTTGGTTAAAGCCCTACATGGAGATGACTCCATCTCCTGATTTGATAATTGGCTGCAGATCATGCACGCTTCTGTGGGATTGGCGACCGTTTGGAGAGTCCCACCTGTCAGATTGGGACTTGTAAGAGGAAGTAATGGTCGAGTCCCTGGAGAGGCCGAGCCGTACCCAGCGGAGGCTGATCAAAGCCCGGCAGCTCCCTGCGTTCTCGCGTCCTCGCGGTCCTGCCTTACTGAGACACACATCTGTCTACCTGTCTCTCCCATTTTTAATTGGCCGGCAGCGCTGGCCCCGATCACGGGCAACACACCTCCAATTTCAGTCCTGTCTGATCACTCGCTGTGTCTGAGAGATGCTCCCCAGATGACACTGGCTCTGGTCCACCCCGCTGGCGCTAGCCTCAGACCCACACACACACACACACACACACACACACACACACACCAACCTTCCGGTGGACTGTCACAGAGAGAGGCCAGCTGGGAGTGCACACACTCTAATGAGTTTTTTACCGTGTGCACTGTACCTATCGCAGTCTCGCAGTATGAACCAGCCTGGCCTGTCTTTCATCTCCTCATCTCCGTCCCCCGTCTCAACCACTGGCTTCGTCCCCAAATGCAAAGCCAGAGCACCTAGAGGCAGTGCACAGCTAGAGATGTGCAAGTCCAGTTTTTTTTCCTTTAAAGCCACCTCTCTTTTTTCAGGTCTGCCAGGCCTTTGATGCGTTGGAGTCTAGCCAGCACCATGATCACTCCCAACAGTTCCTTTGAAGAACTTCGGTCATACACCCCCCCCTCACACACACACACATAAACACACCCACATGTAAGCCTGGAGCTTTGCGGAATAAACAGTGCAGTACTGTCGAGCCACAGTTCGACTGGCTAATTACGAACCGTAGCGATCCATATGGGCACCAGGGCCATTTAGCGGCACTGGCAGAGGAGATGAAACTGCCCAGGGCTGCGCTCTCGTCCATTGTATTCATGCAGTTGACTAATGCACACGGATGCAGCCTGAAAATGAAAAACGAACCCAAGGGATGCATTTAGCTCATGTAGGACACTCCGCTATAAATTTCCGAGTTAATCAAACATTTCTGAGGGAGTTCAGGTAAGCTCCACTCCCCTTTAATGCTACACAAGCATATTTCTCCACAGCCTGTTCACATTTAAACATTTTCATCTACACATGGTGTACAAAAAAAGGCACCAAGAGGCTTACAGAAAATACCGTGAACTCATTTAATCTCTCCAAATCCATATTATTGCTGTAAATACATTCTTTGTGTATAGCCACAGATATAGCACTGTGAGGTGTGTAATTCAGTCTGGAATCTAACAGACATGATAAGCTGCTTCCATATGTCCCGAGCATATGTCCCAGATTACTAAAAACCACCTTTCTTATCGGCGTTGACATGTGCCAATTATTTTTGAAGAGTATATTTGAAATGCACGAGGATCCTCGTTGAGAAATCCGCCCTCGGGGGTTGACTCATCGCATATCTGGAGCAGTGGTATTTATTAGGGGCCCTGCATGAGGGCAAGGTGGGATGGAGAAGGTTTTTGTGCAACACTAGTTGAAATGTAAGGCATGACCTTAATATCTCACCGAAGCCTCACTGGAGTCCTTGTGCTCAATACAGCACAACATGGCATAATGGTATGAGGGTGTAGGAGCAAGTTTAGGTGTGCATGTGTCCTACTCATTTCCTCAGTTCAGGGGTTCTCAAACTTTTTGCAACCAGGAACTCCTTCTAGTGTAAAAAAAATATTTCCATGGACATCTATGAACATAATACAACCACTCAGATATTAAGTATATTAGGCAAATATGTCCCAATAATATGTATTAATTTGAGCCATTAGAGGTTTATTCCTGAACTTTCCACCCACTGAATCCAAACCAGTTACACTGCGTTAAAATGTAGAATTGAAACATTTTGTCTCATATTAACACCACGTTTTTTCTAGTTTCATTAAAATTTCAACTAGATTCAAGTTATTGAGCTAGATTAAACCCATTCAATTCAAGTGACCCCACAAATAGGCTTATAACAACTATAACTACTTTGAACTTGGTTGATTGTGGTCTCCACCATCATAATGTCATTAACAAAGCTGACCACCCCTTTGAGAACCATGTCCTTAGTTGGTGTGCTTGTTTAACTACAGGGTATATATTGCCAATGAGAGCACGTCCATCGATGGTGAGGTGTGTATGAGTTCAGCTTGATGTAGACTCAAGGCCAAATCACGCCGAAAGAGTTTCGGGAAAGTTTTTTAAGTTGCCCGTCTCACGCACGTCTCAAGGAACTGATACTCTTCCATTTTAACCAGCGTTTCATTTCACAATTCACACCAGCTCCGTGAGACGTGCGACTCATACGCATCAAAACGCGACCCCATTCTTCCTTCTGCTTTTTTTTTTTTATATACGCGCCGTGTCGGTTTATTTTTTTCACTTGCCCCATGAAAAAAACATAAAATAGAAATCCATTTAAATCACACACTCCCACTATATGTTGCGAACTAGATTAAAAACCATCGTCTATAACAGAGTTTGTTTGGTAATTATACGCTTTACACTCAGGCTGCATTCACAAGGACTTGGTGTCAGTTAAAAAACGCATCGATATGTGTTGCTGGTTTGTTGTAGGCGTGTTTTTTGGTTCTGGTAGTACTCTCATGACCGGAAATCTCAACATGGAATACCCGTAAGCGAAAACCGCTCGCGATTGCTGTTCTCTTTCATAGAAGACAGTGATGAAACGTGTGAGGAATGAAGAATGCGAGCTAACCGCGTTTAGTTTCTTCTTCATCTAACTCAATACCGACATGAATGACTGAGGCCCCGCCCAGGCTGTCTCCTATTGGCTGAACTTTTTAAACGGACGACAGCGCTTCATTCTTACGCATCGGCCTGCTGTCCATCAACGCATAGTTTTCATTGAAATCTGTGTGTTTTTTGACGGATACCAAACAGTCCTTGCCTAACATGGGTAACCAGAACAAACACGAATATGCTGATTGTTCACTGTGTAATGTCTCATTTTTCAATAAACTTTGACTGCTCCCCTATCTTCCAATGACAATGTTGTACATATGCGCATTACTTTTCTTAATACAAACGAAGCACGCTGTTGCTCTATTCCCATCAGTAGCGCTTACGGAACATGTATGGGTTGGACGGAAGGTTGCTTACGTTGCGCAAACGTGTCACTTACGTGTTGCACCCCGTGTGAATTCTAGGTCAGAAATGACTGACAATCAAGCCAAAACTGATAAGCAGCATCGATCACTTAACAACGTCTAACTGATTTATTATCCTGACAGCGCAGTTTGTAATGGTGTAGATATTCTGATTTGTGTTAATATTATTTTTGTTCAGCTTGAGTTCAGTTATTCATTGAGGAAAAGATAACGTGAGGTAATAAATGGGGCTCCCGTCTCTATTTAGATGTTATTCTCAGCAGCCAGAAACTCATATTTAGTTTTCTTCCACAAAGAAGCAGCACGTTTCTCCAGAAAAGTCTAATATGGCATGGCTGTCAACACACTCCAGCTTTGTCTGCATTTTAGTTTGCCATTTGCTAAAAAAAAGTAGCTGTTTTGCCAGATAAAATATTCACGATCTGCTCTCCTGTGTTTGGGAGGCTCTTTTTCTGCATACCAACCGAATTAGAAAGTGGGAGATGAGGTTGTTGTTGTTTTTTTTTTCTTCTAAAAATTGAGACCTACCTCGAGTTCTTTTTGCTAGAGGTAACATTGATATACACATGTACTGAACACAAGTTTAAATCTGCTGCTGAGGGCTGGGTGCTCGTTGGGATGGGTATGTAGAGATTTGAGTTTCAGCATTGGATTATTTAGAGACTGGAAGAGAGAGAAAAGCAGGCTGCAGAACACAGTGAGAGCTTGAGAAAGGTAGCGAGAGACAGAATAACTAAAGTCTAGTGATGTCTCGGATGGTTCCATGAGGTTGTGTGTGTGTGTGTGTGTGTGTGATGCATATAGTGTATAGGATCCTCTGCAGTATGAGTCGCTTGTAGTAAAGCTGCACCAGAGCTGCATACTCAAAATCACACAGGCCTTTTTTTCTGTGATTGTCCTTGACAGCTGCGCACAAATCTGGATGCCTGGTGCCGCTACATGCTGCTCCTGTGTTTGCTCGTCATATTAATTTGATGATTGCCAATGACAGAGCGATATACACGCTCAAATTGAGTAAAGGTAGTGGTGGGGTGTGTGAAAAATTGGGTCGGCGCAACATGCCATCACTGCACACCGCTTAAAATGTCTTTTTTATAAGTATATTTTGTGCAGAAGGCTCATTTGCTAAATATGTATGCTTATATTTTTCAGCTTTTTGAAGTATTTATGATGCTATTTTTAGAATAGAATAGTGATGCATTCAAATGGGGTCATGTGTTCACCCTGTTTATGAGAAAATTCCACATCAACGGCCCCCTTTTGTGGTATTCACGACTTTCACATCAACATTTTCTGATATCTCAGAGTTCATGAGTTGTGACGCATGCCCCGTTCGGTTAGCGGTTTAGGCTAAGTGTAATTTCAGTGTAATTTTAGTTGTGCAGAGTCTTTTCCTACTAATTTACCAACACTTCTGAGGAAAATGTTAATATTTCCGATGGATTTGTTTAGGTTCCGCTGTCACTATGTCACTATAGACACCACTGGACAGAATATATATATATATATATATATATATAAAAATAAAGAATCTTTACAGACATCAGTTCCTTAACCCTAGATGAGCAAGCCAAGGATGACGGTGGCAAGAAAAACTCCCTAAGACAGAGCTAAGAAGGAAGGAACCTCGAGAGGAACCTAGACTCAGCAGGAGTCCAGCCTTTTTTTGGCCAGCTCTGTGAATCATGAGTTATTTTTGTATAGGTTAGTCTAAGAATATGCATAGAAATATGCTAGTTAGTTACCTGTTATCGTTATACTGTAGATAAAGGCAACAGGTTAGTCATAGTTCAATCGTTAGCACTAGGTCAAGGAAGAGGGAGCTGGAGCTTGTGGACCTCAGGATGTCCAAAGATGCTTTTTTAGTTTTGCTCTAGAGCCACTAGGCTAACGTAGCTAACAGGTAAGGGAAGCTTATAGCTGGAAATTTTCACATTGTGAAAATGCATGCATGCCTGTGTCGAGTTGTTCTGTAATGTCACATTTTCTTGCTTATGTGGTTTCTATATCTATGAAATACTTAATTTGCTATATTATGAAACTGTTAATGCAGAAATACATTAGGGGTAAGGAGAAAATTGTGTTTCAGTTTTAGCTGAACTGTTCCATTTGTGTCTGTTTCCGTTAATGCAACTGATGGATGTCTGTATTGTTTTTTTTTTGTTTTTTTTTGTAATTCCTGTGCAGATCAGCATCAGTGTGGAATATTATATAATGTGCAGTACTTGATGTTCAGCTTTAGATTCTCCATCTGGAATGACTTTTGAAGGATGCAGACAGGGGTCAGGCCACTGTTACGGGCTTCGTCTCAATCCCACATGTCCATGTGAACGCTCTTTCTGAGGCAACACAAGCGTGCCGATTTTTCACACTGATGGATGGTGCTGGATCAGGGGTTAAGCTGCTGCACTCGTCTGCCTGTGCAGCCTTCGTGTGTGTTTGAGTATCTGTGTGTGTGTGCAAATGTGCAGGTGTCTCAAGGTCTGTATGGGAGGGGGTGTTTGTTTTTTTGGAGCCTTGTCAGACTGAGGTTGGAGGGATTTTTAGAGGTCGTGTCTGAGAAATGCACATCTGCAGAAATCGTCCAATTATTAGTGGAGAGGCTGAAGCTGTGCAAGTCTGGCAGAAACCCATCGCCACACATTACTGACCGTCCGAAAAAGCCCACGGACTTCCACAGGCTCCTTGCATTGTGCTCATCTCAAAACTGACCAATCTATAGAAATCTATAGAGGCAGCGTGAAAAGCCTACAAAATGCTTAATTATTTGAGAGATGGCATTTCAGTGGCTGGTTCCCTGAAGCGCGCGTGCATTGAGGCTTGGCTCAGCACATGGTGGAAATGGCAGCTAATCAATGGGTGGGAGCATATTACCATAGAGTTCCGCCAAGGCAGATGATAAGGAAGCCCTTTGGGGAGCTAGTGCTATTGAATAGAAAGTGGAGGCTCCATAAATATACTGGGTGGTCAGTATAAAAGGTGTTGTCATACCTGACTGCATGAAGTGGAGGGCATTAAGGTGCTCGGATGCTTTTCAGCATCGCCTGGAGAACCTCTTCGCACATTCACAGCTTAAAAATCTTTACATTAGGGAAGTGACAGGCCTTCAGAAATAGAGGCAAGGAGAGGCCAGAGTGCAATGGCCTTTTTGGATGGTGAAAATGAGCTAAAATGATTTGAGGGAGAGTGAGAAGAATAGGCAGGCTTCCATTCAAGGGATTTTGTGCAGAAAATGTTTCAGCGCTTTAAGATGTTTGCCTACATATGCGATGGAAATGGGAATTATCGGTACTATTCTACAAATATCGACAAAAGCGGAAAAAGGTGTTGATATATGAAATGTTGCGAAAAACTATTGCAGAAATGTTTTTGATAGAGTGACATGCGGCATTCACCTGTCCTACAACAAACCAACAAAAAAAACAGCGGGAAAAGCAAGACGGCGACAGAGCGGGGCTGAAGAAAATCTTTCTAGTTTAATTTTAGGAAGTAGCGTGACATCTATATATGATGGAAAACCTAAAAGGCAGCTTCTTGTAGTTTTATGCGATCAATTGCATCATTTGTGTGCCGTCGTCTTTGGGTGTTGTTAACTCTGGAGATTAGCTGACGGATAAGAATGATAAGAAATTGGCGAATTACAATGAATAGTCTGTACATTCTGTCTAATTTGTTTACAGTCTGCCATAAAACAAGTCAAGTAAGCCAAAAACAAAAGAAAAAGTACATAATGTGCAATATACATTAACATTTTTGATGGAAACATTGATAAAGCAAAACTTATGTGACATATGACATCATTATGTCAAGTATTGTTATTTTGTAGAAAGGCAATTTGAGTGAAACAAAATTCAGAAACATTTCTTAAATTAATTTTTATTTTTGCACTTGTATTATCCCAGGGCTGGGTGAGATGACAATACAAAATCGATATACTGATAAATGACCACATTTATTTTGCACTAAATGTTTAGTTTTCCCTTCTTTTCTGTGTTAAATAATAGTTGTATAATTCATTTAAAGTATAATAAAACTCATAGTGTTTCAGAGATTTTAAAATGTGGCACTAATGCAGGCTTTTTTCATTAGCAAATCTATACATTATGTATTAAATATCTTCAAGTAGGATATTTTTGCAGTATCGTTCACCCCTACATTATCCACATAAAGTTTATGAAAACTAACCTACTGAAATGAGTCAAATTTAATTCATGTGGGGAAAAAAATGCTAGATGCTGTCTTCTATTCTACCACTGATGTACAGATTCTACTAAGTGCCACAGGCATGCAGTGCTGTGCAAAAGTGTTAGGCACGTGTAAAGAAATTCTGTAAAGCAAAAATGCTTGTAAATAATTCAATTAAAGTTCCTGAATATAAAAAATGACCATAAAGAGCAGTAAACAGGAAAAAAAAATATGAAATCAATATTTGATGTGAGCAGCCTTTGGCTTCAAAACTGATTTTATAAGGAAATCGGCTGGTAGGTTGTCTCACTTGCTTCTGTCTCTGCAGGTAAAATCCCAGAACAGCCTTGATTCTGTTTCTATCTAAAAAGGGTTCTATTACTTAATATGTTGTTGTCTTTAATTACTTACAAAAAAAATTTGGAAAAGGAATGTTAAAAAATTTGCTCTATTCTAATGACACACTAATGCAGAAGACATAAAATGAACATTGAAAAAATGTAAATAAAAAATGTAGGTTTCCTAAGACTTTTGCACAGTACAGCACGAATAGATCTCATTTTCACTGTGTTTAAAATAATTCAACAAATTCAATGTCACAATATTTCCTCTTCACAAAGAAGATAAAAAGTCGTAGAGGAAACCTGTTAATGGCAATGGAGTTTAGCGGACATGCCATTTAGATTTGAGTGTTCGGCTTTTGGCAGTGGAGGTAAATAATGCACACAATATCTGCTTCTCAGGAAATGCGATCAGTGGGCAGAATCGCCCCCTAACTCACAAACCTCTGAGTTCTCCAAAGATCTAGTGGCAGCCTATAACAGGAGGCTAGACTGTACGCCCTGTCTGTACAGAGCCGTTCAGCTTTTAATTTCCCCCCTTTATCAAGCAAAAAGCATTGTGTATGGGCGCTCGTCCCGAAGAGTCCCTTTTGTTGTTGGAGTAAGCAGGATTTTTCTTGGCCTAAGCACTATTCCTAAACTATTTAATATGTTATCAGTCTACGGAATCAAATTACCTCCCTCACTAATGGCTCTCGGATAGTTGGTGACCTCGAGCCCGAAACACTAACCAGCGCTCATGGCTGATTGCGTGGGCTGATAGAGGTGATTTTGCACTTGAGGAGACTCTTATTCTTTATGCTGCAATGCATTCTGTTGACACCCCGCCGCACTCGACGGTATGCGCCAGCGCTACCGCAGTGTCATTACGGCGGACCGGGTTGGCTTCTTCTGCCCATGACAGACACACGAGCACCCCGGAATTCAAAGCAGCTGTCATCTTTTGCAGACACTGCCATTTACTCTAGGGAGCCAGACTCCATGCTTGGCCATCCACTACACCCTGCTGAATAGGTGAGAACCATTGGTTTGGTGTGATAAGACATTTGTGTTTAAATACCAACCATAGAGGGATGTGAGACAAAAGAAACGCGGCGTGCATTCCTCAGATTTGGCTACACATTAGATACGGCAGGTAAATGGTATTATAATGCATTAGTGTCCGACCCATGTAATTGCTCCAGTGTCACCATGTTTTATGTGTCGCAGCTCAGTACATACAATCGGACCCAGACTGGCACGTGTAAAGCTGAGCGACGAAGCAAGCCACGTTATCTCTTCATGGAGATTTGGTCGCAGCTCCATTCGTCCCAGAAATTAAAGAGTGCAGCGAGCAGGCGAGCCGGTTCTTCTGGTCAGAGCTGCACAGCTGGTGAAGGCTACACTGGAATTTGCTTTGGCATCGACTTCTTTCGCTCATGATCTAACAGAAAGACGGAAAGAGAGAAAGCGAGAGAGCGAGACAGAAAGACAGAGAGAGAGATGCTGGCAGAATAAAAGATGGGAACCAGTCTCCTCAATTAAAAGCTCCAGATGATTGATAGTAACGTCTCCTGCCCTTTTAATATAAACTATTCGGCAATTTATCAAAACTATTAAAGCAGAGCCGGGCCTGTCTCTGGAAAGCATACACAAATAATAGATTATCCTTGAAACCGAAGAAGCAGTGTGCCAATATCAAATATTCATTTTGCGTTCGAGTAGAAATATGGTCTCTATTACTCTGTTTGAGTGTGTGTGCACAGGCACATGTGTATAAAAAAAAAAAAAAGGGCTGGGGAGGATGGACAGATAAATGCACCGTGGCTATATATTTGCGGATATGTCATAAATACAGTTGACAGAGAACTCAGGCAAGTTAATAGACACAGCTTTAATCAAACACACTGAAATATATAATGGCCTATTTCCCACTGTATAATTTCCCACTAGTCGCTAGTGCGGGTTTATTGAGCTCCAGTCCTGCCCGATGGAAGACACGCAGTTTGATCAAATCCCATGCACGAGTGCCTCTTAAGCAGGAGGCGAAGCTTCATAGTGATTCACTGGGTTTATTGACTATAGTGAGAATAGGGAGAATGGTGCTAACTCCCTCTTCTCGCATTCAATAGCAGGTCAGGAGGCTGTGCCGTGTGTGATAAAGGCAAACACAGTACATTCCTCCACAGACAATCCTGTCGGCTGGCTCTGCAGTGTTTCTCAGTCAGCTTTCATCTGTTGCGTCCATTCTCCCCATCACATCCTCCCTCCTTTCATGATGAGTTGAAAAACAGACGAAATGCTAATACCGCAAGTATTAATTGCACCTCTCCGAGGCTTTAGAGGGAGCACCGTGAAAAAAAAAGAAAAGCAAAGCTATTCATTGCACTATGTAAGTTAACTATTCAAGGCTAGGTGCATAATACAGGAGTATTGATTTAAGCTGCTCCGTGGGACCTTAATCAAATCGGAGCTCTGTTTAGCAGTCAGGTCTATTGTTCCGCGCCGGGTTTGTGTTCTAAAACGCGCACCACTTTAGCTGATTTATAGGCATCGGGCCGTCCTGTCGAAGCACCTGTACAGCTCACCGAGCGCCATTTTTCATGCACGGTATGCAAACATCGGAGGCGGAGGTTGTTTCCGGCTTGTAACGGCGAGAGATGAAAAGCACGAAAACGCGCCGCCATGACATCAGCCAAGTGCATACAAGGGCTCCAGGACAGCTGGCTCAGCGGTCACGTGGGGAAGCGGGCATCTGTGGACTGGCGCAGAATCTGGGACCCCAGCATAAGAGCCCTGCAGCCACACACACACACACTTCCCACAGACCCTGCCGAGCACATGGCCCTTGGCTCCTATTCCCTGAATGCCCTGAAGGAGGTTGATACGGGTAAGCCATTGATTCCTGCATAAGCCCCCCGCACCCACCCAAAAGCCAGGAAGCCATTCAGCGTGCAAACACGACATGATACCACTGCAAGCGCTCCTCACGTCACCAATAGAGTCCTTTCGTGCATTTTTCCCCCTGCACGTTTTTCCGTGCAGATCTAACTCCTACGTGTTGGGTGTATTATGCAAGAGAGCACTGCGGATGTGCCTAATGATTCAGAGAGATGTGCGTTTTGAAGCAAAAGCACTGACCTTAAAGGAGCGGCCATCTGCTCTTCATTAATTCTACCTGTCCCAAGGGAAGGACGTGGATCGCAGGAAAGGTTCCGCATGCTGCCTCTCTCCTCACTCTCGCAAGCTTTCATTTCGAGCCTCCTCGACCATAAAACCAAACACGAATTTCATTTAAATTCATATCCTGTGAGCCGGGGTGGCTAGTGTACACAGGGCTTGTGTTTAATTTGACTTCTTGCTTTAAGAAGGGGGGGGGTAGGAAAATATGCCCTGCCATTTTCGGTGGCCCTCTCTTATCAAACTATGAAAGCACGCTCCCGGTATCAGTTATGTGGTCAGCGCATGTTTATTCACAGAATGCAAATCCGCATTGCCGAGACTTGCCTTTAGCACGTGTCCTGTTTGTATTCCAACAGAAGCCGTGCACAGCAGAGAAGTAACTATGCGGATATTTTCTAGGCCCGGCTTTGAACATGACCTCATTTTTCTGTTTCGTTTTACACAAGCTGCGTCTGTCTATTTCGAGAGTTTACCAGAGCAGGCACTCTTAACGGATACTTGTTTTTCTTTATGATAGCGCTATGGCATGCTTGGAATCTTGTTTAGGCTAAATTATGCCAGACAAATTAGCTTTGACAAGAAAAAAAACAAAATGACTGGCTGATGTATGGGGCTAGGTTGGCTGAAACACGTGCAGCGTGATCAGCTTGTGTAGTACACCGCTCGACTCTGTATTCTCACTGCCCCACTGCACAGCAGTATTAGATACACCCTTACACGTGTACCTTGATGAATGTTCAAAATTTGATTTCATGCAAGGTTTTCTTGCTACCTATGTGGCACCAGTGGCATAAATAGTTTAAGACAGTTTTGCAGTGTAGCCCGTATCTGACTTCGTTCATATTATAGCCAATGCTGGTGAATGATTTTGATTTATCATGCTCCATTTTTGTCAGTGACCTTCTATTCATCAGCATTTCTCTCCTGCCTCTTTGGAACCACTCAGTTCTGACAGATCAATAAATGCATTGACCATAAATTAAGCCCCAGTATAGTAATATGCATCATCTTGGCACCCACAGCCAGTGAAGAAGAAGAATATGATTCTTTTTTTTTATCAAGAGGCCATAGGTGTTGATATAGAAGCTCTTCATGCCCTCTAACTAGTTTCTTCAGCTTCTTTACTCTGCTCTGACTGCTGTTTATTATCGGAGCGTCTGAGAATTTCATTTCCTCTCGGAGGGGTGATATTTAAATACCCTTGGCTTTTGTCTTCAAAGTAGTACAGGACTGAAGCTTTGAAGATGAGACGAGCTGGCTGAGCACATAGCTCAAAAAGAAGGAAAAGGGGTTCATATGAATGAAGCTTTATTATCTCCCTTCCTCTGCGCCATATATCAGGTCCAATCATTTTAATTCTAATAATATGACCTGGATCAGTGAGAGGAGTGGCTAACCTGTGATCTCTCTATCTCTGTGGAGGATGCAGAATCTGCCTGTCTTACCCTTAAAAAATCTTGCTAGCAACTGTAGAAACCAAGCATTACTCACTAATAGTTAGCTAACGTTAGTTAACATGAGCAGTATCAACATTAGCGAGATAGATAAAACAACATACCCTACAGCCAAAGTCCTTAAAGGCCAGTCTGTGCACTCGGTGGCCATTTTGGCAAAACCCATAACTAGCCAAGCTGACGAAAAAAAACACATTTGAAATTACTGTTAAAACCTGACAAAATGGGATGAATTATTTGTGTAAAAAAAATAAATAATCTTTTTTCAGGTTCCTTCGGCTACTGCGCATGCACGTATGTCCATAACATGGGAGCCAAAGGTATAACAACACCAACCTTCTATGATAGCGCTATTCGTCAGACCCGAGGTTAAGCCAAATCCCAAATGGCTTCCTACTCTCTACATATGTACATAACATAAATGGCAAATTAAAAGACTGTTTAGGATTCGCCTCATGGCCTGGTTTGCTAGCTATAAAGCTAGCTAGTTCCCCCTGAAGTTCTGAAGTTTAGATATTCTGGTGTTTATGGTTTATTTCTATTACAGTTCATGAAGCTTTGTCTACTCAGTGGTCTAAGGTGAAGCTAAATATGTATTTGCTAATGTATTAACATTAGCAAGAATGTTACCTTTAAATAGCTTATATATTATAGAATAGGAAGCTCAGTTGTAGCCTGCTCCCTTTTCACAAATACTTCCATCTAGCTAATCCACCCCTGCTGAAAAATCCAGCTTGGTCTAACCAGCTGCCAAAACACAGGCCGAGCTGGTCAAACAGGTAGACCAGCTTACCCAGCTAGGAATTATAATTTACTTCCTTATAACTTGACTAAATTGATCAGTAAATGTTTGAGATTTTCTAATTGCCTTACTGTTGTGTTATTTTCTTG
>JAOUQW010000019.1:11068644-11084149 GCA_028565825.1 Olivaichthys viedmensis | reverse complement strand
TCCAATAAAGTGCAGGAGTGCAGTGACAGTCAAGAGGTGTGTGTGACTATCTAAGGTGTGTGTTGGTAAGGGGTCTTAATCAGACCAAATGGGTGTTTGAGACCAGCCGTGTGTTGAGTAGTCGCCTGTGTTTTTGGTCAGTCACTGTGCTCAGGTAATCTGCTACAGTGTACTGACACTTTAGGGATAGATAGCACTGCATTTTACTTTGCCCTTGTGTTTGTGTTGTTCCAATGGGTGATGTACTTTTGTTTTTGGAGTGTCATCATTTGGTTGATTCTGATTGTTCTGGGGTTAGGCTGGTCCTGATGCAGTTCAGTGTTAGTGTGTGTTAGTGCAGTGTGGATGTGTGTTAGTGCAGTGTGGGTGGGTGTTAATGCAGTGTGGGTGGGTGTTAATGCAGTGTGGGTGTGTGTTAATTCAGTGTGGGTGGTGTGTTAATGCAGTGCGGGTGTGTGTTAATGCAGTGCGGGTGTGTGTTAGTGCAGTACGGGTGTGTGTTAGTGCAGTGTGGTTGTGTGTGTATGTGTGTGTTAGTGCAATACGTGTGTGTGTTAGTGCAGTGTGGTTGTGTGTTAGGGCAGTGTGTGTGTGGGTGTGTGTTAATGCACTGTGGGTGTGTGTTAATGCAGTGCGGGTGTGTGTCAGTGCAGTGAGGTGCGGGTCTGTGTTAGTGCAGTGCGGGTGTGTGTTAGTACCATGCGGGTGTGTGTTAATGCAGTGTGGGTGGTGTGTGTTATTGCAGTGTGAGTGTGTGTTAATGCAGTGCGGGTGTGTGTCAGTGCAGTGCGGGTGTGTGTTAGTGCAGTGAGGTGCGGGTGTGTTTTAATGCAGTGCGGGTGGTGTGTGTTAGTGCAATGCGGGTGGTGTGTGTTAGTGCAGTGCGGGTGGTGTGTGTTAGTGCAGTGAGGTGCGGGTGTGTGTTAGTGCAGTGCAGGTCTCTGCTCTGTGCTCAGCTCTTGGCATTGCAGGGCTTTGCATTGGTATGACTGGGGGTCACTGCTCTTTAAATGGAGCTAGTATTTAATGGAATAATAGTGGAATAGTGGAAATCGGCTTAATTCGGCTCTGGTGTGTGTCCCTGGGATCTGGCTCTTTTCTAGAATATAAGAGTTTTGGTCTTTTTGAGGTTGACTGTCAGGGCCTAGGTCTGACAGTACTGCTGCAGCAGGTCCAGGTTCTACTGTAGACCCTGTGCACTGGGGGACAGCAGGACCAGGTTGTCTGCATACAGCAGGAATTTGACCTCTGAGTCATGTAGAGTGAGACTGGATGTGTGAGTATGAGTCTTTCTCTCTCTGTCTCATACTCTCTTCCCCCCCCCCCCCCAAACACACACACACACACACACAGCTCATGAGAATGAGCATGTCCCCGGCCTGCAGTAATCCTCTGAGGTAAATGTGTTTTAGTCCTGAGTGTAGCAGGGGGAGATGAAGACAGCCTGGACCAGTGATGAATGACGGCTCGTGTGAGAGCAGCTGCCCCATTTTGGCAAACGCTGTCACACTAGCACACACAAACAGTGAGAGAGGGATGGAAAGACAGAAATATAGAACCTGGGAAATAGAAAGCGAAGGCTATCAAAAATTCTTGTAGGATGGTGCATACCCCCATCAAGGACGGAAATCATGCATGTTTACTCTCTTCAAAGGGTTCTTCAAAAGGACCTCGTAGTAGACATGCATGTGGAAGGAACATTGTCTTGAGTTGTGTAACATCACCCAAAAGACCCCTTTTAAGAGCCGGGTTTAAAGACCCGCAATCCTTTATGGTTTCTGGTCGGTTCGATAATTGGTTCAAGCCCCGCTCTCATACATATATGCAGATAATTGGTGTACATTAAGTATTTATGACTGTCCTCTGCAACAGCGCCACGTCCCCTTCGTTCTTCTTTTCATACTCTTGCGCAGCTCTAATGTCCCCGCAGAGATCGAAACTGATTCATTTATGTAAGAGTTACGGCAGAGGCAGTCGGAGTCAGAAAGCAGACTGTCGGCCCATCTGTGACACCGACTCCAGGGATGAAATAAACGTCTCTGCCTCTCGCCACTAACGACCTGCCTTTATACTCCAATTAAACGCAGGACAATGAAAATGCATTCGCGGCGGTTTACAAATCAGTCAAGCAAGTCATCTCGCCTTCTGCCTCACAGGCCTCTGCTTTCGCTCCCTCGCACGTCAGAAAAGAACAAGCCAAGGCACATTTGAAAAAATATGGAGAAATTAGGCGAGGCCATTATCACTTTCCGACTCCAGACTTTTCTGGGAGGCTATTCGGGGACTTGGGAGCTGCAATGTGTGTTCGCTGTGGCAAATGAATGTACCTTTTGTCGGGGTGCGGTGGGGAAAAAAGAACTTACCCTGCCGCCGAGCCGCGTGTGTCATTTGCCTTGTCAGATACAGTGCAAACTTACTCTCTCTCCTCCGTTTCATCCTGCCTCTCTTTATCCCAGTGTACAGCAGTGCACACATTCTGGCTGACTGCATCACTTGTTCCTGCTCATGCATTCTCTACAGATTTAATTACACGCTTTTCTGGATTCATATAAAAAAATGTGGGAGAGAGAGAGAGAGCTGAGGCTGAGAGAGAGAAAATGAGCGAGAGAGGTTGCGTGCAAGCGGATCCCTGGAGTTGTGTATTTGTGTTGGGGGAAAATAAGTCCGCTGGAGTGTTTCTGTAATGGCACCCTACTGTATAATGATCTGCACTGACCTCCCAAATGAGGGGATTAAGCCAGGGATGTGTGGAGCACGAAATAATGGGCCCAGGGCTCAGCGGGGTTCTCCATCACACACTTCCACCTGCCAGGGCAATAACGGGCCACGAGGAGTAACCCAGGTTCTTCTCCTAACCCCTCACACACTTTCATCTACTCTATTCCCCCCTCCACCACTCCTCCATAAGAGCTGGCAAGGTGCCAGGGTGCCAATGTGGTGCTGCGTACCGGATTCCAGCACACATACACACTCACAGAGACGCGAGTTCAAGCCTGACTTGTTTTACGCTCCGTTCAGCGGGTGGTGGCAGCTCCTGTCACAGAGATGGTTTATTGTTTGGGTTCAGCAGTTCCTACTCCATATCAAAGAGAAGAGTCTCAGTATAGTCACACTGTTACTAAAACCTGTTGTCGATGTGTTCATCCAGCAAATAAAACGCAGCCGCCCCTGCATGCGATTTCTTTTTTTTTACCACGTTGTGATGCCGTTCCATCAGCCGTATGATGGGAACACTTGGAAGTCTTTGTTTTTTTTGTTTTTTTTGCAACAGTACGTGCAGGTGAGGCAATGTCAGGTGGGGAACTACTGTGCCATGTCAGAAACATCATTCATTTCACTGCACCGTAACAAAAAAGGGAGGGTGAAAGCATGTTGAGTGTCAGAGGGAGAGGCTTGTCATATCTGTCAGCGACGAGAACACAGGCTGAAGGTTGGAGCTGCTATCTCAGGAGCAAATGTGTAGCCAATAGCAGAGCAGGAGCCGCTCTCTTTTTTTTGCGCCGGCTGATCCTGGGGATTAAAGCGTCCGTCTCTCTGCCCCTGTAATGGCATTAGGAGATTGGATATGTTTTAGTATTCCATCAAAGAACATCTGATATGAGGGGCAGGCTGATTTAATTAAGTAAAATGCAAGGTCTGAGAGTGAAAGCAGTGGAGGGCGGTGGAGGGTGGAGGCTGGATGGCGGGGGTTGCCTGCATTGTGTAGAGGTTCTGTAACCGATTGGTCATTACTCCTCTGAATTCTGTGGGAATGTTTGGACAAAACCAAGCTCGTCCAAGCCTTATGATAACGCGCCGATAAAAATATGTTGGAGATAGCAAATCCTGGCAGAGGCCTCCGGAAGAGACTCTGCGTTACTGATGTTTTTGCCGTGTGGGAGAGTTTGAAAGATGTTTGAAATGACCTCGCAGTTATTCCTCGTCGCACTGCCTCTGCACCATGCGCCCTCATTTTCAATCCCCATAGAAAACGTTAACCTTAAACTTTCCCTCTTCCGTTTTTTTATAAAAAAAATGTTCAAGGGTTGTTATTTATTTATATATTTATTGCAATTGTAACCCACCCCCTTCATAACACTGACCTTTTCATTCACCATAATAGCCAAAAATGTTTTGGTTGACACAAAGCGTGCAAGAGTGGGCTCTTCATGGTCTCTGCTAGGTCTATTGTTCAGAGCGCTATATTGATTTTGCACTGAATGTAGCGTGTTTTCGTGCCAGCTCAAGGACACTCATTTAAAATATGTGACTGACATTCCATTTAAAAATCTTTTTTTTCCTCTCTTCTCCCTGAACGATTGCGCGAGTTCTTGCTTTTTAAAAGTCCTCGGTGGTTTGAGCGGTGGTTTAGTGCTAAGCTTTCCTAATTATAAAATAGCTCCTTTTCTGGTCACATAGACATAAAGTGATTTTCCCGTGAGCATGTTACCTTTTTGTGAAAAGATTCAGGATGTGTTCAACTAGTTTGGGATGTGTTCAAATCATATATTAGCCTTGTAATTATGCTGTCAAGCATTGTGAATACTTATAAAGTGAGCAACCCAGAAAGCAGGGGTAACTGTAGTGGAGAATCTTTTTCTTATTGCCAATTGTTCCTAAGATAATATGACCGTATAGGCTGTAGATATCCTGTGTGCCATTATCGAATATGGCTCAAATCAAGTCCTATAACTCAAAGTGAGTGGCTAGTGTTTATGCATCCAGTTGCATTTGGGCACAACTTTAACCACCTTTATTCCTCCCTAGCCTCACTTTTCAATCTCTCTGCTCTATCCTTGCAGTCCCTGATGGCTGGAGACCCATTTTCTCTTACTGATAGCTGCATGTAGCTCCCGACAGCATTTCAGAATTTCAGTCTTACAGTTCTTTTCTGAGGGCATGACTGAGCCATATCAAATAGTAAATGTCACCTTGTTGCTGGAATTGATAATTGAGATTTAGATCCGAGATCAGCTTTCTCCTTCACTAAAAGATATCTGATGAGTGAATCTGCCTTTATAACTGCTGCTGTGTAGTATAGAGCGGTTAAATGGCCGTCATTGGCATACTGTTCAGAATGGGATGGTTGAGCAGTCCTGTCGAGACCGTGGTGACCATGGCACACGCCCCTGCCCTTTCTATCCAGTCCCCTTTGAGATGAAAAATGATTTTGCTCTCCTAACCTTTTAATTACATGAAGGTCTGGAACGTTCCATTTGAGCCCCCTGTGTGTGTGAGTTGTCTACTGTCAACAGTCTGTGTGCTGAATGAGTGAATAGATCCTGGCAAGTAGATTCCTGCCACCCATCCAGAAGCGAGGAAGACCTTTAGCCTTTGGAGTATTTCTGAAAAGGCCAGCTCTTTTGGCAAGTTAGCAGCCATACCACTGGCCAGCCTTCAGTAGATTCTCATGGAATGTCACATACCAGCGGTAGGCTTTCACAAAGGCGGGAAATTAATCCCCAAGATTATTCTGAATGGTGAAAGGGGACCAGCGGTGCACGTTGAATTTCAAACCGGCTGGATTACCAGCTCGGTTTAGCTCATGGAGACAAGGTGGCATCTCTGAATAAGTGTCCTTAAATTGTACAAAACCTAAAAAGTTGCTTCAAAGTCAGAGACTGATGGGGTTTTCAAATGCTGGAGAAGCATCTTTCTCCCCTCACCCCTCCCTCCTGTGAGGTGACTCGAGGACACCAGGGTGAATATTCCCATCAATGAGGAGCTTATCAGAGTGTTAGCAGTGGTGTCTAATCACAGCCCAGCAGACAGGCCATAAATCCCTCCCTATTATGGCTCAGGTTTACACACTTGCTCCAGTCCCTGACTGTCTGAAGCAGCGGAAGTGAGTAGGAGAGTTGACTCCTCTTTCGCAGATCAACCAATGCTTCTTGCTCTTCTCCATTCCACCATTTGTATTTTTGAGAAATACAAAAAACCTGTTGGAGAAAAAGGATATAACCCTCTGAATTGATGGGATCTCTATCAAGCAATATAGGCTCTGTTGAACTCTTTGAGTGTCTTCAATTTGGAAACCCAATTTGTTTTCCTTTTTCTGCTGGGAAAACACTTTTGTTTTCCCTATTTTGTCTTGAGCTCGAATGGCAGGCGCTCAAAGAGAAGCTTTTGGAACGGTATTGATGATTAGGTTTTAATGGAGTTCACTTATCTTGTCTAATTTAACACCCGCCGGCAGATTGGCGATTTGAGCGGTGCTGGTTGTTGCTGGGGAATTGTGTTCTTTTTGGAGAGCTGTGCAGGGGGGTGCTACCCCTCCTCCTGCGTAGGAGGTACACCATACTAGCTGCTCAGTGTTAATTAGGTTGATGCCGCTCCTTGGCCTTGGCCTCATCTGAAGACTGCCAGAAGGGCCTGCTAATCACGCCAGAGACCCCCGGCGGAAGCGCAAGCAACTTTTGCTCTCATTTATGGACCTTGCCACCAAGGACTGGTCAAGAGGATGCACTAATAAGGGATGTTTATATAGTGTATGAAGTGGTTAGGCTAAGTTGTAATGTCTTTTTATGCTAATTTATTATGCTAATGATGGTCATGTAATGCTTGGTTGATACCCCTCCCAAAGTCCCTCTTGGGCTTTTTGGCATTCCTCTGTCTGTTCTTAATCAATGCTCTGGCTCTGTTAGTGTGGTTTTATTTGTATCTAGTGTTCAGACCTCGTGCAAGCGGTCTATCTGAAGTGCTCTTGGGCTGATGGGAATGTTAAAGAGAGGCTCAAGGCTTCATTAATTCAGCTCATGCACGCTGACCACCAAGTTAATGCAGCTATCATTCTGGAGTAGGGAGCTGCTCTCGTGCGGGCTAACTCATGGTTAATGCATTCCTCCAGAGCATTTAACCTTACCTTGGGGGCAGGAGTGCAAAGCAGTGACACTGCCATCTCTCGGCCCGGCTGGGCAAGCCTCAACAGGCCCAGGCAGGCCCCAGCAGGCCCCAGGTTGAAAAGCCAATGCAACATTAATCCTATGACGTTTGGCATTTACTTAACGTGACCAGAGCTGGGGTACCTTGGGTCTGATTTCCAGAGTGCCCCCTAGTCTCCTGTGGCTTTGAATGGTTTAGTGACTGCACTCAGGCTCATGTCATGAATCCTAAAGCAGCTATACAACTTCTGCCCATACATATACTTACTGTAGCAGGATGGCATTCGGGGTGATCAGAGACTCACAAGGTGGTTGGTAGTTGTAAACCTAGCCTGTAAACTAGCCTACAGGCCTTTGCAAAACCAACTAATGGACATCTGCAGTTCTCACACCATATATAGTGAGTTTCTTGTTTTTGCCTTGTAAGGATACTGCTGTGTATTGCAACAGATAATTTCCTGTAGGCATTCCTGTGGTCAGACAGACCTATGACATCATGCATATCTCCGCTACCTAGCTGAGGCCACTGCGGTTATCTTGGCCAACGTTGGTCAGATTTAATAGGCTCTGTGTAACAAAGAGGGCAGACGTTCTCTGACACAGAGCTGGAGCATGAAGTTTGGCTCTGCACTGAATAGCTGCAGCTTCCCTGTCCCTGTGCATATTGCAGGAAGAATGCTAATGGATGCACCGCTAGGACGCAAAAATTTGGCAAAAATGCGAAGGAGGAAATTGGTTTTCTAATCAGACTCTGACTTGGAGGACAATTCATCTACTCTCTCTTTGGCTGTAAGTGCTTTTTAAAACGGTGCTGTGGATTCCAGTGCATTAGCCCCTGATTCTCAGTAGTGGCAGTGGCTGGAGAAAGGGAGAGGCTGAGCCCAGGTGGTGTTGACACGCTGTAATTAATGAAGTTTCAGGGTTTGCCTTGCTGGGAGAAAGCAGCCAATGTGTTAAGGTAATGTTCTATGGGAGGCTTCATGCAGGGCTTGGATAATTTCTTTCCTCCAGTTTAAAATTCATGTCTCCTGCTGTTTTATCATCTGATTAAGATATGCTATGAAATTGTTGGGTTTGATGGCGCAATGGCACAAAATGCCTTCTCTTTTGCTCTTTGGATAACATGCCTGGTGCGCTTTCTTCCCATGCGTTTAAAGACTGCTATAATGGATGAATAGCTTTTTGACATCTTTGCTGTGTTAGTTCAAGTTTGTTCAATTGCACAGAGGTTTGATGAGAATCTTGATATGCTAACACTTCTTTCTCTTTTCTTTCTCTGCCTTTGATGCAGGAGCAGCTCAGTACCCAGGTATGCACTACCTTTTACCTCTCTATGTCCATTTGGGTCCTGTCTGTTTTGTGTAGTGTGCCATTCCTACCACCATTTTTCCAAACCCTCCCCACGTCTTTACAGCTAGCCTCCTGCCAGAACTAAAGCCATCTTCCCTTTCTTCAGCTTATAATTCATTCATTCTTCTTTTTCTTCTGCTCCTGTTGCTGTTGCTTCCTCCTCAGCCTCCAGCAGTGCAGCTGCTCGTTGGCTCGCTCCATTCTTCACTTCTGCAGTCTGCTCTAACTCAGTTACTCACCTTACAGGTCTAAGTATAGCCCTCATGCCCCCTGCTGTTTCATCCATTAACGTTCTTCATTTGTACAGCATACATTAACTTTTGTTATTTAAAGGTACCATTGGGATATTTTTAAGAGGTGAGTTATGTGCAAAGGATGTGCAAATTCAACCTGTTTAGTTTGTTCACATCAGTGAAATAACCTACCATGGAAACCTGACCTGGCTACATAATGGCCATTGTGAAATCTGTTTGCTTTGCTTTACACATGGTGATTAAGTTCTTTGCTCAAAGGCACACTGCTGCTAACATACAGTAGATGGTATGTATGTACAAACCTGGAACCCGGAATGCTTGCCTGGAAATCAACATCTATTAAAACATGTACCTAAAATGTCCTTTAAAGAATCTGACTTTAAAGTAGGACTTCACCAATGTCTTAAAAGGTCTCTATAATGTTCTCATCCTACGAGTCCCTGAAAGAGGGAGCTAAGTGAATTTCTGGTAATATCATTTGTACTTTAATGAGGGGCAAGTAAAAGTTAATGAAATTTTGAAAGGATTGAGAGCCTCTCCTTCAGTCATTAATTTTGTGAGGGGGGTCAAAAAAGAAACTGATTAAAGCTCATACTGCGTTACCAGTATGTAGTAAACACTGTTCAGATTTCAGTCTAATGCTAAAAGCCGCTATAAAACAAAGTGAACAAGCTAAAGCTAAAATATTAGCACTATTGGATCTTCTTAGAGAGACACTTGGCTATAATCTTTACTGATTAACCCTTTCAGACCTACACTGAAGCCTTGAAAAGTGCAAGTTGCACAGATTATATCATCACGTAACCAACCAGACAGAATTCTTTGACAGTGAGAAGACATTTTGATTCACTGTGACGCCCCGACCAGAGCCTTGAAAAGCAGATAAAACACACGTTTGAATGCTCCGATTGGCTGTGCTGTTCCTATTATCCCCAGAAGATTCAAACCCGTCGAAATTGTCACTTTGCACATCACCAACAAAGACGGTGGATGGAAACTGATCTATATACAAATCGATAGCGCGAGCAACCCACCAGTCCGCAGGACAGACTGTCCATTTATTCTTCAAATCTACTTGGTACTTTGATGACAGAAGAAAGTCTACACTGACAGACTCTCCCTTGCTAGTTAGCCTGATATCTCGAGTTTCACCGGAAAACAAACCACATCTCTCTCACTTAAAGAACTGAGAGGTCTGAGAGGGTTAACGAATAGCTGTGCAGTGCCATACATAAAGAATAGCTTAAAGAACATAAATTCCTAAAGGATTGGTAATACCAAGTGTGCTGTTAGCCTGGAGGACCTGTTCTTGCTGATACAGCCTTTCTGAATGTCAAGCGTGGGTATAAATTTTCTTGCTTATGAGACACACTGTGTAACTAGGTGACTTTATCTTATGACTTATTGAGTAAATTATTGAGACTATTGAGTGAGCAAATGTTTGTCACGTCACAAGGTTGTAGCTCCGTCCTAAAGTGTTATGGTCTTGCAAGAGATCAAATGGTCCATCCCAGCTGCCATTGTAGCCTTGGGGAGGAAGTTGACTGAAGTGGGTTAATGTAAGTCACTATGGCTTAAAACAGGGGTGTCAAACTCAGATCCTACAGAGGCACCTGTGGGTTAAAGGGTCTACTACATGTAGATGTTCCATTGTACATGTTCACTCAGGAAACCGGTTATTTCTAAAGCTATGGTATAAATCTCATACTTTTTATGCAAGTAGTGTGTTCATACTGGAAAATGCAATAAGATGTAGTGTATTAATGCCCATATGATGTACTAGAACCACCGAAAAATAAAGTGTGGAACGGCACTTTTTGCACTCAACGGTCGCATCCTGCTCTACATTGCAGGCCACTGGAGGCTGCTTGAGTCCGTTTTTTTCTAAGTAGCCGATGCACCATGTAAGAGTGCTGTTACTCCGCAGAGTAGAGCAAACAGTTTAAAAGAAACTATTTGGATTTTAAAATTGGTGTTCCTTTGCAGGCTGTTCTAGTGCGGTTCAATGATGGTACCGCCCGGTGATTTGTCATTTCTGCTTAGCGCAAAACATCAGTGTTTGATTTGAGATGTTACTACCTACAAAAATCCAGGTACTACATAGTCAAGTACATAGTGTAGGGTCTAAGAATATAGTGTCTAGTGTGTGATTTGAGACATAATAGGACATAATAGGCCCTATAGGACAGTGCGGTACAGCATGGTACTGTTACTAATCTGAATCCAGAACTATTCATACCCTGGTCAAGTACCTGTTTCTTTCCCATTGCAAAAACACGGTGATAATAGAATTGGGAGAAGTTCTCTAGAAGGTGTGGGGTGATGACATCATTTCCCATACGACACTTTCAGTAAACACTAGCAGTTGAAACAATGGGTTCAAGGTCTGGTTTACCTTCCTCTCCGCATTTGGTTTTACGTGAAGAGACATAAAGCAGCCGACCAGACAGAATTTTGCGGGTTGTATTCGATGGGAATGTTATCAGGCACTACTACTCAAGGGCGTAACTTTGGGTTGAACATTTGGAGGGGTTAAACAGGACCTTCTATGGGGGTCTGGGGGCATGCAGCCACAGTAAAAAGAAATGGCAAGAACTATTAAACAGCTTTTGGAAATATAAATGCCTTGCGTCACTACCAACACAACCACATATAATGCTAATGTAACTAACGTTAGTCTCAGCCTCAGACGGAGTGATGTGTATTGTAAATGTTCTACACAATCTCTTGTGGTGTAGGCTACTGCACACCAAACACTTTGCATTAAATGTTTTTTTTATACAGTAACATGTCAGAATGTGTGCTAAACACACCAAAAGGCATAGCATTACTCGTAGGAACTCACAGCAATATGCCGTCCTTGCCAGGGGAACAGTGTGAAGTCAGAGAACGTTTACTCTTGTTTACTGCTCTAATCAATATTTATTATATCAGTAATACTGATCAAATTATTTACAGTAGCATTTATTATTTTAGAAAAAACAATATTTTTGTCGTTTTATTACCAAATAATTATTATCAAAATTAATTATTGGGGGCGTTATATGGCCAAGTTAAAATTATTCATCCCCCTGGAAATTACTCCTGGAAGATTGCTGTGTAGAAAAGCAATTCTAGCTAGCTAGGCCACGTCCCAAACTGCATACGCTTCTAAATAGTATGCCACTATATAAAGTTACAAATTGTGGCGTACTATTTTAACATATTATTATGTACGGTAGTATGTTTTTTTTCAAAATAGGTGTGCCAAGTGTGCAATATGTATCAGACAGTCTATGGGCAGTGGGCGGAGCATATGAGGCTGAGACTACGGTACGGGTCACTTGGCAATGGAAATAACGCCAAAATGTGGGATCATGGATTTGTTAATGTACCGTGTCGTACCGCATTGTCTAATAGAAAAGCGCAATAAGAGTCTGATGGCTAAGCGATTGTGAGAACTGTAGGCTAAGCTCACATGTAAGGCTATTATTTAACCTTGTCTTGAACACCGCCCATAACTTCGAGAGTGCGAGGGAACCAGCTGCACACTTGCAATGTCAGTAGTGTTAAAAGCAGGAGCTAGAAAAGCCAGTAGGGATTCAGCCGGTCTGCTTTATGGCAGCTACCTCGGCCCACACTGCTGCAGACCTCCGCCATTAATACCCCTCCATACACAGTCAATCAGCGCAAACATGCTGAGGCAGAGGAGGAACAAACTCGCACACACACACACATACACATACACACACTCGCAACCAACCAGCACTTGGCAGTTTTCCTGGTTAGGTTGCTGTTTTTTTGTTTGCCTTTTCAATCCAATTATTAATCGCAGCCAAGTGATTTATACCTTTATAAATTAGGATTGAGCTGAGGAAGACTCTCTGTTAGGGTGTTGGATGGGACCCAGCCCTTGTTAAGGACCCTAGTCCTTCACAGCCCTTTGCCTTGTTTCATCCAGGGCACTTTCGCTCTATTCCTCCCTCCCTCTCTGCCTTTTTCTCTGGCGCACTTGTAAACAGAGCACTCTCCTGCCAACGACACACACTCCCCATTAATATTGAATACCGCAGCAGCGCTGATGGGGCTGCTGTTATGGTATTAGCGTTGGCTCCTGTAAAATTACAGCAAAAGGCTCCGGGGAAAGGAGCGTTAGCTAAGCGCATTAAGCAGCGGTGAAAGAACATTTGCTCCGTGTGATGGGGAGATCGTCGTTCTTTTTGCCTCCGAGGGTATTCCAAAAAGAGTAAGGAAAGGGGGGACTTTTGATTTGCTAAATGAGAGGGTTATTAGAGAAGGAACAAAAGAGGGGATAATTCAGAGGCGAACTGTAATAGACTTAATGCCAGGAGCATGGCAGGAAACACGTCTCATTGGACGGCCTTGGCCTGCTCTCCACTAACCTCAAGGACGTGCCTCTGCCACAAGGACTCCTTTTTTCTGCCTCCTCGCCTGTACTGTCATCTAAGTGTGTGTGTGAGTGTGTGGGGTGTGAAGATCAATATACGAACGCCGGTTCAGAATGTGCTCAGACGGCAACTGGATCAGGAGCCGCACTGAGAGATGATGCAGGATAAACAAAGCGCCGCCTGGGCCAATCTCTCCTCCAGACAGTTTGTTTAGTTAGAGAGCGAGTCGATGCAGATTGAGGCTTGAGGAGATGGACAGCTGCTGGAGGTCCTCCCAGCGCCCTCTCCCACTGAGAGTAGGTATGGCGATGCAGGAGAAGAGATGGAGAGGGCGGAAAAGGTCCTCTTTCGTTCTGCTGCACTCTATCCTGGCTCCAGCATCTTTTTTATTTTTTGCTCCCTTACCTACTTGTTTATGAATCTTTTCTCCTCACTTTTCTTTCCGCTTTCTCTCTCTTTCTGACTTTATTTTAAAAAATTTCTTCATGCGCTTTTTCCTTCCTTTAGTTTCCTTCTCACAGCATGGCATATTTTATTTATCCAGTATAGTCTAGAGCTGTGTCCCAAATCGCATACTTATGTGCTATCCTAGACGATTTTTGATTGTACGTATAGTAACTGTCTAGTGTGTTTGCGAATATGAACAAATAGCACAGTAAAAAGACCCGAATGATGCACTATATGATGTGCGGAAATGCTGTCTGGAGCGCTGGACACTTTTCACTATTTTGTCCCAGCATGCATCACAAAACGGAAGGGGTTTATAGCCAATAATGGCCATACAAATGATGGCTGTAGAAAGTTCATCTGCGATGCGGTCTTCATCTCAAGCCTAACTGTTCGTGAACTGTACCTTAAAATGAAAAATGCACATAGCACAGCCAAAATGTTTGGTTATCCCAAATTTTCCCCATTACGTGAGTATATAAAATTTATTCCTTGAGCAAACTATATGCCTTTTCAAAATATCTGGAAAATATACGTTATTCTTGGTCACTGTGATGACCCTGATTCGGAGGTGGGAAGGAGGCCTCGAGAGGCAGGCGTCTCAGGAGCAGAGCTTTCTTTTTTTCATTTTTTTTTCAGGGGTGCTTTTCAGCACTCTCAACATGCAACAATAAAAAAAAATCAGAAAACAAACATTAAAGCTTTCAGTTTCTGCCCGCTCACACATGTGGGCTCAGCTCCATCTCTCTATTCCCTAGCGCCTACTGAGGAAACCTACAGGCATATAAGTAGCTAGCCGGAAATTACCCACAGGTGAAACCACTCACTCGTTACCTGTTACCTCGCCGTCCCTCCTCGATCCCTCTACAGCTGCCGCTCGACCACGCCCCCGCTGCCACAGTCACATTTGTGACTGATGGGAAACGAGAGAGTTCAAAGTTGCATCATTCGATCAATTAGACTCAAGTTCTACATTTTATTTCATTGTGTAAACAACTGTGAAGCAAAGATAATGAAAACAGAATTTTCTTGTCATATAGATTATCTTTTTGTTGCATTTATAGCAGCAATATTTGAAAAATGAGTGCAATATGGATAGTTATGATTAACAACAGCCAATTATGTATTAACAATGAGCCATGTGTTATCCCACCATGTTTCCATCTCCTGTGAAGATGATATAAATGGATTTAAAAAATCAGTAATACTCTTTAACGATGATATGCACTAAACATGGTAGTTGTATCTGTATTGTAATTTTTCGTTAAAGGGACGTTTTACTTACTTTCTTTTATAGAGCTCTGATGCAGACATCATGCTTGAAGTGAATGGCTCTGGTCATGTGATCAATTACACCTTCATAAAAATCTGAAAAATATCCATATGACATCACAACAACCTATAACTAAATAACTAAATGTGTAGCTTGCCTTACAGTGAAAATAATTGTAGCACTATAGTTTACATTATGTGCATTTCTAACGTAATTTCCTTCGTGCCAAAAAGGTTAGTACTCTAATTTAAGGAATTTAATTTCATGTACTAACACACTTAAAAGTATGTTCTATGGACTAAATCTAGATCCAGTATGCCATATTGCACCATTTGAGACACCGCTTAGGTTACGGAAGCAGTCCTGTCTTTCCCTCTTTATTGCCTCTTTAACTGTTCCCATCATCCACTGCTGCTTCTCTGATACATTAATCACCAGACTGCCATCCATCACAGCCGCCACATTCCACCACACGGCTCCCACTCTCTCTCTCTCCTGACCGCCATTTTACCCTTCATTAACACCAGCATCATCACTATTTACCTACGCGTGTGTTTGTGCGAAGGCGCGCCTGCGTTTCCCCTCTGTAAGGAAATAAGCATAGAGAGGGGATAAGAGAGAAAAGCAGCTTTTACACTTCAGCCTTTCAGGAATTCCTGTTGTTCCAACGAGTGGTGTTTAGGAGACAAGTTTAAAGATGCCGTCTCACAATCTGTGTACGGCAAGACGCCGATCCTAATTAGGCACAACAAAGCAAAAAACTCTCCCGACTTCATCAGTAATAATAATCTGCATGGCTTTTTCTTTCTCCCCGAGCTAATGTAGTGTTTATTATCCCTGAATGCTGGTTTAAACATGTTTGTTTTGTAAATCTTAGTTTTTAATGATGTTCTAGCAGTACCTATCCAATTAGCTCTCACTGCTATAAAATTA
>JAOUQW010000019.1:11031600-11057995 GCA_028565825.1 Olivaichthys viedmensis | reverse complement strand
CTTAAGTTTGCTCTTTTAGCTTTGCACTACGAGGCTAATCTAGCTAACAAGTAATGGAAGCTCATAGCTAGCATTGTCCAAACTGCATACCTACATCAATACACACTGTTAGTGTACCTGTGAACCTGTCATTTTAAACCATTAAAAATGTGTTCTTATTTTTTAATGCCCAAAAACTACTAAAAATGCCCACTACCTCTACAAATATACCCTTATTTCAAATCCCAGAATCTATGAACATACACGAATCGCCTTAGAATATGTGGAAGCACCTTCATGTTCTCCTGCCATCCCAAGTAGCCTAATATCACTAACATTAGTTCACTTATCTGGCTAACTAACTGCTAGGTGTCACGTATTAAGGAACACACTTCCGCATCGCATGACCAATCACCTGACTCACTACCGCGCACCTGATTGCTATCACAGACACCTGTTCCTCATTGCATACACCTCCATATATACCCCAGACTTTGAACACTGACTTTGCACAGTCTTGACTCTGGCTTTCTAGTTGCAGTTCTGAGCGTTTATCTGATTGCTAGATTCCATTTATGACCCTGAATGTTTGTTCGTGTCCTGAGTCTGTCTTTGCCCCATTTATGCCTGTTAGTAGATCGCCTGACCCGTTGCCTGTTTTTGACCTTGATTATTGCTCAACCCTTTATGTTTGTTCGTCACACTGTAAATAAACCCAGCACGTGCATCCTAAACCCAACAGTGTGTGTGATCCGTGACACTAGGAGAACAGCACGCATGGTCAAACCTGTCAAAATACACCATAACAGTCAGGATTTATTGCCTCACAAACTTTAGCTAAGTTAGCTAGCCTATTTTGTAGCTGGCCAGCTATCTAACTTGTGGTAAACTACCTCGCATTTGTCGAATAGACACAAGTTAGAGTTCAGTCTCACACTCTAGATTTATATCATCATATTCTTTGCAACTTATTTAACACTAACCAAACCTATCAAAATATGCCATAACAACCCAAACTATTAACCAAGTTAGCTAGCTTAGCACGCAGGTTCCAGGTACCTCATCCTCTAACCTTGGACATGACTTCACTAATTGAGCTAAAAGGTTTGAATCAGTTTTTTTTTATGGATGTACTGAGAAAGATGAATGGAAAATGCGACTTTTGACAATAAATTTGTTCCAAACACCAATCAATATCATCAGCCACACTAAAGGAGGTAAACATTTAAAATCGTGTTTTTGAGTTCTGGGTACTTTTAGGAAATCTCAAACAGACTTTATGATGTAATTTCTGACACAATTTTATCTATGAAAATGGACAAAATGACGTCGCAGAGCTAAAAACAGTCGTAGCAGGCATCTTGAAGCTGAAGTACAAACGTCAGACTCGGGCAGGAGGCGTGGCCTAAAAGTTGAAGGTGGAATTGCATATTTCATTTCTTTTAATACAGACTTATTCTGCTCTTTTATGAACTGTTTGTGTACAAATGATCTAATAAGCGAGATGATGATTCTGCTTTGTTTGCTTGTTAGCCTCGTAGCTCCAAAGTAAAAAAAAAAATTTAATAAAAAAAAGTAAATAAATAAAACACCAAACATGTCTTGGCTGATCGACTACATTTGGCTGTGTGTAAAATTTCCTTTAACACTTGTCAGATATCTGAAGGTCCTCATCCACTGAAGCACTTTAATTGTGAAACGCAGTTTGCCCTTTCCCTCTGTGACCCGATCTAATGAATATTTCATGACTTCACCCGTGGCCAATTTCCAGTTTTTGGTTTGCCTCTGCTCTCCTGCAGAGCCAGGTCCATCTTCAGCCTCATACATGGGCGTAACTTTTGTTCTGAAAAGTGCTGGGGACAAGAGTGATGACGAAAGAAAGAAAAAAAAGACTAACGTGATTAGAAACCTGGCTAATTCGCGCCGAAAGCGTTTTTCTGAGGCGTTTTCTTTACTCATCTGTGTTTTGAACACTTCCTGCAATTACGGCATGATGGATGCTTTGAAGTGTTTTAAAAGTTGCTATGGTTTACCTCACCTACATTGTGTCTTCACTGGTAGCCTGTTAGAAGATAAATGAAAGTAAACCAAAGAGCGCGATGCTGCAGCCTGATTAAATTGGCTATTTTAATGAGCCACAGCCGGTATAAAGCCTCACTTTATATTCGCATATGCCACAATATCATGATTGTAGTTTTCTGTAAATAAATTCATGATACAGCAATGTGATCATATCGCCATGCGTGACGCATCCGGGTTCGCAGAAAAAGAAACCTGCTAGAAACTCGCTCGTGCCACGTTCATTTATAGCCGTCCGGATGCGAGAGTTTTATCATAGAAAAGTTCATTTATTATACACTTTACCCGGAGACACTAATACCGTTAATAGGGCTGAACTGATATTTTTATAAAGCAGTATTTGCCGTGAGCTATTATATATATATACAACTTTCAAAAATTGGTGAGGACATGTCCCCAGCGTAAGTTACACCTATGCCTATGCCCCACTCCGGCTCCTAACACCGCAGCCCGGCGTGTGGTGCTCACACGGACCTCTCGGCTCTCCCCGAGCCCTGTATCTTCTCCCCATTGGAGCTGACACTGCAGTTATTCGTGTTTCCATAATGCTCTAATTATTGCTGTCTCTCCACCTGACGCTCCCTCACAATAGATTACAAACTGCATTGGCCGCCTGCCCCTTATCAGTTTGCTTTAATCCCCCGCACGTTCCCAATCAATAAATTGAATTAAATCATTAGCGCCTCCCTGCCCTCCCTATGACAGCCAGATTCCCGCTTTCAAGCTCGGCCACTCTAATTAGTCCCACATTATTCTAATAGCACATAAAAGACGTGCCGCACGGGCTGGAGTGGGAGCTCTGCTAGGCTGCAGCGCAAGAAGGCCTTCGGTTTACTCCACTTTACTCGCCTATTTCATTCTCATTCACCTGAGAGCGCTCACACACAAAGCTACACGCCCGGGATGTTTTATTTATTTGTGTTTTCGCTTGAAGATCACAGCGGCCCGAAGACTCGCGATCAAAGGTGAGAAAGACGTTGTCTCCTCCATTGCAGGCTCCACATGTAGAGGCTATGGACCATGGGAGAAAAGGAGGATTGACAACTGCAGGGGGAGAAAGAGAGACAGACAAAGAGGGTGGTTAATCCAGATTCACGTGCTCTGGATGGCTGAACGACTGCAGGGAAAGTGTGTGTGGGGTCATGTGGGGAAGAGAGGGGAAAAAAGAGGGGGGGGGGGGCACAAAAAGCACCAGTCACACTCGAACAATGATAAAGACTTCTTCCTTCTTTTCACTGCCTGCGTAGATCACATAGCACTTTGGGCTTTTTCCCTCTTCTTTTGGCATGAAATTTAAAGAGCATGGCTAACCAGCTGGAGCTCAGGACAATCAACGCACCACTCCATCAACGCTCGCGCGCAGGAACCCATCGCCGCAAAAAAGCTCTAATGATGACTGATTATTTCTTTATTTATTTCCACCGGATATATATTTCTTTATTTATTTCCGTGCTTCTTTTCTGCGGCGTCTTTGAACTTAGCCGACGCCAGCGAGAACTCTGTCTGTCATCAATGGTCTGCCGGCAGTGGGGGGCAGGCTTTCATCTCTCTCTTGCTCTCTCGTTCTCTCTGTCTCTCGCTCTCCATGTCTTGCGCTCTTCTCCATCGTGTTCTGGCGTGAAAGCAAGCCTAATGGACTCCTCATTATTCTTGGGGGAGCGGAGTCTGAAAAAGCGTTTCTGATGCCACATAATTAGGAGAGAGGCCCTGAACTCGATTTTAAGACCACAAAGTTGGGATCAGCGTGTGCTTCTCGCTGGAACTTCCTCCTTGAGGGAGAAAAGAGGTTGCTTCTGCTAAATTGACTGAGCAAGGAAGTGTCTAGTGTGTTTGATATTCAGAGTGCCGGAGACGATGCTGTTTCAGGGAACTAGCGAGCCTTTTTATAAGAAGAAAGCCACCTTGTCTTACCAATGGGGGTAAGAAAATGCAGTTTTTGTCTGCTTTGGCTTTCAGTCCACACTAGAACAAGGTTTCTGACCACCGAAAACGCATTTTTTTGAAAACAAGCTCATGAATTTAAAAACCCTGTTTCTTGCTCTAGTGTGGATGGCGGAAAACTAGAGATATTTGAAAGTCTGTTGTTCTGTGATAGGCCTCTGATTCTCACGTGACCCTAGAAAGAAAAACTAGTTAATTTGACTCTTATTGTCTTCTGTCTGTTTTGGTCACATAGCTACAGTATGTACAATTTAAAAGCAGCAATCCTGCGTGCAAGACGAAGTACTTTGTATTTACTGCTGTGCAACCGACCTTTGTGTGTTATCAGCTGTACAAAGAGTCATTTTTTGTCAACAGCATAAACTGCGTAAATGGCGTAAACTTCCTCAGTATGAGCGATTTTCTACGCGTTTCAGCGTGAGCGAAAGCTTTTTGTTATAAAAAACGCATTTTCAGAAGCATCCGTATTGTTTAGACATGGCCCAAGCTCCAAATCGTTACATTATCAGATGTAAAGAGTTTACCGATGCACAGCGTAAGAGGATTTTACAAAACGTACTTTTGGTTTTGACATTATATTTTATTTTTTACCATCCAAAGTCAAATCCTTCAGCAACTATACCTGTGGTTCTCAAAGTGGCATCCTGAGACCACCCAAGGATCCGTGATGTATAGCCAGGTGGTTTATGGTTTTATTATTATTATTATTATTATTACTTTTTTAATGTTATGACTCTTTATGTTGTTATAGTTATTATTTAGTTACTACAGAATTAAGCCTTATTGACGGGTCACTTCAGTTCATTAGGTTTAATCTTAAGCTCAGTAATTAACGTCTAGCTGCAATATTATTAAAACCAAAAAAAAAGTCTTGTTTATATGACACAAAGTTTTGAATTGACATTTTTAACAATTTTGCAACTGTGGGCGGAAAGTTCAGAAATAAAAAGCTGTCATGGCCCCAGTAAATAAATATGATGGTATATATTTGCCTAATGTGCCTAATTAATCTGGGCTGTGGCAAGGGGGTTAGTGGATTTATTTATTTATTTTTAAATTACCTTAAGTGTCTCTGGCTGCAAAGTGTCTGAGAACCACTGGTCTACACACGGCACGGAGATATCGTCAACAATAATTGAGCGCATGATTAGAGATTTTATTGCTTTTAGCTGTTTATTCAGAGTGTGCAGCACCTCAAAGTTTGCTAACATTAGCAATGTAGCTTGTTGCCAGTAAAAAAAAAAACTTTTTCAGACCATTTATTAATGGTTGGGATATTAATCTTTGAAAATATTTTTAACAGTAAATTAAAAAAACTTTTTTTTTTAAACCACCACCACCACACTGTTCACGTCTTATTTTAATGGCAGTCATGTAAATAACTTGCTTAAGATGTTGTTATGGCAACAAAATGATGTCCCCAAGCCCTTGACGTCACCGGTTCTTGGTTTCAGACCAGCAGCATTTTGGTGCTGGAACTGAACCAATTTTGAAAACCCGAGGAATGGTTTGAGATTAGATCAGTCGAAAAAAGGCACACACAGAGACAGAGAGAGAGAGAGATCCAGGTACTGTGCGAAGACATCCACTTTAGGTGTTACGTGAGCATGGAGTTTTTGACTCATAACCCTCTTTTCCTCCTTTTATTCTCTCATCTCAGCCCTGAAGGACGCTCGCTTTCAGCTGGTCAACTTCTCAGACAACGAGCTGCGCGTGGCCCTGTCCAACGTGTCTCTCTCGGACGAGGGCCGATACGTGTGTCAGCTCTACACGGACCCTCCACAGGAGGCCTACGCCGACATCACTGTGCTGAGTACGAGCCACACACACACACACACACACACACACAAACTCGACTCCCTGCCATCCACCCTGTTGTAGAAACAAGCAGCAACACACACCTCTGTCCCTGAACATGTCCTTGCCTCGTTCTTTGTAACAGCCAAGCGTACAGAGCGCTTCGATAATGAAGCATCTCCACACACTGTAGAGCTTCATCAGAGATGTTTTTATCATCAGAGCAGTGTTTATAAAGCTGTCGTAACTGAGGAAGATCAACTCATTCAATGAAAGGAAAAAGCTGAATAAATGAGTTGATCCACAGGGCACGAGGGCTCACTGAACGGTTTGTTGAGTATGAAAATTATGTAAATTATACGCTATGGCCTTCGCAGTCACCAGATTCTCAACCCTATTGAACAGGAGATTTTGGAGCGACGTGTTAGACAGCGGCTTCCACCACCATCATCAAAACACCAACTGAGGGAATATCTTTTGCAAGAACGGGTGCTGCATCCCTCCAGTACAGTTCCAGAGACTTGTAGAATCTACGCCAAGGCGCGTTGAAGCTGTTCTGGAGGCTTGTGATGGCCAAACACCTTACTGACACACTTCATGTTGGTTTTTCCTTTCATTTGTCATCCGTGTGTATATGCCATACATCCTAACAGGAGGCGCCTGAGCCTGCGTGT
The DNA here is from genome assembly GCA_028565825.1 of Olivaichthys viedmensis. Taxonomy (NCBI): domain Eukaryota; kingdom Metazoa; phylum Chordata; class Actinopteri; order Siluriformes; family Diplomystidae; genus Olivaichthys; species Olivaichthys viedmensis. The sequence continues at coordinate 11,051,525 of JAOUQW010000019.1, read as the reverse complement.
GCTGCGTCACTATTATAAACATGAAGTAGACCTTTTAGGCTACAAACACAGACACATACACACACTACTACTTGGAGGGGCCTTGGAAAGCCCTCTAAAATCAGCGCAAGCACTTCACCTGCTACATTCTACGAGGACTCAGCTGCGAAGCCTGGCAAGTCCCTTCAAAGCAATTACACCGTTCACGACAGCACATCTGTCCTGCGTCCATGCCGGGGCGCGTTGTGGAGATGATGGTGTTCGGCTTTTTGGAAATGCAGTTTGGAAAATCCCACTGGTTATTTGAAAGTAACACTTTGTAAAAAGTCTCTTTTTTTAAAGACCTTGAGAAAGTTTTAAAGTACTGAATTCAAAAATGGGATTTTTAAATAGCTTCTTTTTTTATTATTATTATTATCTATTTGCATAGATGGGTGTTTGGGTCCAAATTGTTAACTTTAAAAAAAAAAATTAAATCAAAGGCTTTCCTAGGACTTCTGTATAAAACTGATTCAGGAAGCAAAAATAGGATCAACAGAATAGGATCAACGGTTTTGAACCTCTCATGTCCCTATATTGAAATTAGCAGAGGATAACGAAGTGGTAACGGGAAACTTTAAGCCACAGGACCTGTGTGCTAAGCTAGCTAGCTAGCCAACTTAGCTAAGGATAGTGATGAACAAATTCGCAGATGTCATGGTAATGTTATATTTTGACATGGTTGGCTACTGTTAAATACATCTCTGAATATGTGATACTGAAACCACACTCGTGTTTAACTGTGACAAATGCAAGCTAGTTCATTAGCAGTTAACTAGCCGCCTAGCTATTTGGGATGGCACATGGCATATTCCTAAAAACTGGCATTTTACATGAGGGTGAAGGTGTAGAGATTAAAAAAACATCTTAAACAATGCATTCTTCTACATAGATTATTATTACTATCATGTATTGACCTTATTTGCACACATGGGCATTATAATTACCTTGAAACTATGCTATAATGTACATTATTATTAGCGAATACTACCATATTTTCCAGACATTAAGTCTTAAATTCTGTCTGCTTAAAGGAAAACAATACCAGCACCGTTCCTTGTGATTTAGCGCTGTATTGTTTCCTGAGCCGAAACCTTTATGCTACAGTCCTGATCTTAATCCCTCTGTCAGAGCACATACTGCACAGCTGTACATCTTTACAGACAAGTCATTATACAGCCAGGCTTACTGCTAAAACGTTGTAATTTTATAAGTAGTCTTTGTTTGTCCGATCACTTCCGCTACAAAAAAGCTCATTTCTGCTAGCAAGACTATGGGACATTCAGTGTTATGTTAGCGCCAAGCTAACGGTAGTGGAGCACTGTGGGAAACATCATAGATACTGTTCCATTGGCTGAAATCACCCCCGTGATTACCCTACATCGCTTACACAAATATCACGTAGTATCATGCGGCTGTCTGTGCCGAATTACAAAATATTTTTCAATTATCAAAAAATTGGGTAAGTGTTCACTAAAGCTTGCGTTAGCTTTATATATATATAAAACTGACTAGCATCATAATGAGGGGCTGTCATTTGAGTATTAGCTAAACATAAATGACTAGCTAGCTATAGAGTCGCATAAAATAAGTATAAATATAGCTAGCTGGCCAGCATTACACCGAGGAGCTTTCATTGGAGTATGAACATAAATAGCTAGCTAACTTGGTCGTTAAGTACAATTGCTTATAATTCCTAAATTAGCAGAGAGGCTATTTTTGCAGTAGCTAAGCATTACTTATGGAACCTAGCTAGCAGCTTGGATGGAGGTCCTCAAGGGTCCGCCTCGGTCACCACACACTGGGCAAATTACAATTAGGCCAATACAAAAACTATAATAAAATATGGCGCTTTCCTAAAACTCACAGAACCTGCTAGAGGGCAAATAATGCATCTTAAAGTACAGTATTCTTGGCTGTATTTGACTCGGTTGTGATGGATGATTGACAGCTCGACCCTGTAACCCTCTGTCGTCTCTGTTTGCTCCTCCCAGTCCCACCAGGCAACCCAATGATCGAGTCGCGTGATGACATGGTGAGCGAGGGCAACGAGACGGAGATGACATGTACAGCTATGGGCAGTAAACCCGCCGCCACCATCAGATGGATGAAGGGAGACAAAGAGCTACAAGGTGTGGGTTATAACACATACCCTCCCCCCCACCTTCCAGGTTCACTCTGTCAGTCCCTTTCTTTTATAGTTTTATAACACTTTATAGCGGAATTGACATGTTTATTCCAGCATTCTAAATGATTCAGCAGTCACATGGTCTTTGGATTATAGGTGCTGTTCTAACACTTTTTTTTTTTCGCACCTGTACTCCGTGCACAGATTTGCCCTGCAGTTTTTCTAACACCTTCTCATTTTAAAGTAGTGCAGCTTGGTGCATGAGTGCCAGCGAGACCGCATGAAAGACAGCACCTGAGACGCAAGGCTGTCTAGACAAGAACACATTACCTATTACAGTGCAGGGGAGAACAGCAGCACCCAGAAGCACACAATTCACAGTGTACCTGAGACATGACTGTACATCAGACCTGACTAACAACACGAGAAATCCACATCGCTCTCATGTCTTTAAGCGGAGAGCCTTTAACAAACCCAGCTATTACAAACAAAACTATGCTGCGCTAATCAGGGCCTAACAGATATAAACATTTTCCAATATGAAAATCAATCTTTCTTTCTTTTTTTATTTCTCTTTCATTCTTTTTCTTTAATCTCTGTCCTCTTTATAGTTTTATGCTTTTATTCTTTTTCTTTCTTTCTTTCTTTCTTTTTTCTTTCTCTGTTTTTTTCTTTTTCTTTAATCTCTTTGCCCTTCTTTTTATAGTTTCATGCTTTTTTTCTTTCTTTCATCCTTTCTTTTCTTTCTTTCATTCTTTTTCTTTAATCTTTGCCCTTTTTTAGTTTTACACCTTTCTTCTTTATTTCTTTCTTTCTTTTTTCTTTCTTTCATTCTTTTTCTTTTATCTCTCTTGACCTTCTTTTTATAGTTTTATGCTTTTCTTCTTTCTTTCTTTCCCTTTAATCTTTGTCCATCTTTTTAGTTTTTATGCTTGCTTTCTTTCTCTTTAATCTTTGTCCATCTTTTTATAGTTTGTATGCTTTCTTTCTTTCTTTTTTTTTCTTTTTTTCTTTCTTTCTTTCTTTCAATCCATATACATATAAAAACAAGCCACCTAAACTTGCTTAAAATATTTACAATATAACTTTACTGGAAAACAAGTAAATAATGTGTAATGTGTAAATAATCCGTAATGAATCTGTAATTCACTGAATGGAAACTCTGTGTGGTTTCCCCTCATCAAGAGGTTGAGAGTTTGAATCCTGACAATGCCATAACCATCCAAGAGAGCAACATTACACCTTACAAATGAACCGTGTTTTAAAAGACACAGAAAAATCAGTTATTAGCGCCCCCTAGTGCCCTACAGTATGTTTGGTTGTTATTCCAAACAGCATCACGTTTATGAATGTGGTTTTCTTCTGGAACATTTAGGGAGACATAATCAGTGCTTTATCAGCGTGATTTCCGCCGATGCTAATGAGTCCATGGAACATTAATATATATCAGTCGAGCCCTCGTCCCTGCCTGCTCGTTTCCCCTTTAACACGCAGCATGATCAGAGAGATCAGTGTCAGGCATGTGCCTATTATTAGAGATGGACAGTAGTGTATGACTACTCTGTGCTCGTTTAGAGGAAAGAATGAACGGCGAGATGGGGAAATGAGCAAGAGAAATAATGAAGTAAGGAAGCAACACAAGCGACTAGCGCCGGCACTCACCGTCTGGAAATTGCTTTTGGCCCTGGCGCCTTGCGGATTTATTTTTAATTAAACGTCCTCATCAGTCAGCCTAATTACCTTCAGGATAATCAGGCTTTTTTAAATATCATTTAAAGGTTACACCCATCCAGCCCTGGAATGTAAACTCAGCTGCCCCGCCATGCAAAGCTCTGGACTCTTGTATACACACACACACACACACACTTTCACACTCATCTCTCAGTCTTGTTTTGTGCTGCATGTAATATTTCTCTTTCACACCAGGCACATGCAGCGATATGCCTGGCTCTAGTAAGACGAGCTAAACGAAAGATAAGGGACAATGGAGTTAAAAAAAGGCAGAGTTATTAATCTCCCGCTGCCAGATGAGAGGCAGGGGCGGGATGGGTGATGGCCAGCGGGAGCCTAGACGGTCATTAGCCCTCTGTCTACACCCAGAAATATAACCTACCATTTCGGTTAACCTGCCAGCAACCTAAAATGCACTAAAATGGATAAGAAATATATTTTTAGAAAGGTGTGTGGCATTTAAAAAAAAAAAAGAGAAGTTTCCTCAGCGCCCCAAGTTCACCCCTAAATCCTCAGCTCGTTCCCTTTAACGAGATGAAATTATATTGGAGCGTCGTGACTGACAGAGGATGAAGGGAGCGCGAGCGAGGCCGGGATCCGAACAGGCTAAGTGCCAAAATCAGTAGGAACGGGCTTTCCTTTGATGTTCAGCCTACTGTAGCACCGCGTTATCAGGCCTAATCAGAGCGCGCGTTTGCATTTCAAAAACACCGAGCTGATATTGAGATGAAGAAACTTGTGAATGACAGTGATTGACCTGTGATTATCTCTCTAGCAGGTGTGATTGGGGCATTGTGGGAGGTTGACATTAGAATGAGGAAAACACCAGCTCGATTAAAGCACTCATGAAGCACAGCGCCTAATCACAGCCTGGGTAGTTTTCCTCCCTCTGATTATCCCTGGCTTTGGAAGAATGCTACAGTAGAGCAGGAGTGAGCCGAGCTGTCTGTATTACTGTAGGATTTCACAGTGCTGTCTGGGATCATTTGTTAATATCGTGTGAAAGCTATCTCATTAAAAGTGCATGGATCTGGATTATTGGTGAGTGTGTTAGCAGTGATTTGCAGGTGAAGCAGTGCAGCGAGGTTCGTTTCTGTGTGTGCCATCCAAACTAGTTAAAAATAACCATGACATCAGCATTTTTACTGCTTCTTTTTTTTTCTCTTGCCTTCTTGCTTTATTTCTCTTTTTTTGAGGGTGGGATCTTTCTTTGCCCATCTCAATTATATAGGTTTAATATATATATATATATATATATATAGTTTTATATATAAAGAACCATTTTAAAGAGATTGCCACAGAGAATAAAAAAAGAAAGACAAAAAAACTAAACGTTTTAAACGTGTATCTCTGTTTGTTTCTCTTTTTTTTCTCTTTTTTTTGGCAATCTCTCTTTCGATGTTATTTATTTTTTTACCTACCTTCTTTCTTTCTCTCTTTCTTTCTTTTTAATATCTTTAATATTTTAAGCATTTATTAGTTTAATTATTGACTCTCTTAAATTTTACTTAACAGGTTTTCTTTCTGTCTTCAATCTCTACTCATCTGTCTATAAACCTTTTTGTATTTACTTCCTTACATATTTATTTATTTACTTATTATCTTTCTTTTTTTAATCACTTTTCTATGTTTCTTTCTTGTTTTCTCATTCTTTAACTTTCTTCTCCCAAGACAAAAAGTTGCCTCTAGTAATACAACAATCATCATTATCATTACAACTCTCCCACTATAGTTCAGGTTTTGTGGTGAACAAGCACACAGCACAGTGCAATATCATGCTAGCTTTTTTCCTCCTTCTCTTTCTCTCTTTGCTCATCTGTCTTTCTCCCACCTCCTGTCTCTCTTCAAGGCTCAGGCTGTCCCGGTGATGGGGGCCTGTGTGCTGCTTTAAGGCTGTTGTCTGGAGCTGTACAATGGCTCAGAGCCTTTAATATGGTCCATGTCTTGTGCAGCTGTATACAGAAAGCCTGCAGAGCCCCTACACTCATATTTCATAATACACCCAGAAACCATATGAGCTTTGTGCTGCAGCTACGTCCAAGGCACAGCCCCTGATGGGAAGATGCTCGAGTTTATTCAGCCCTTACTTCAGCCCACTCCCACTACAGCGGCCTATTAACTTTACACATGTTGTTGATTTGCTGAGTTGTACCACGTATCCTTGAGAGGCACATTTAGTGTCCTTGTGCATTGTTTATGCTGTTGTTAAACCTGGCTGAATTAACTCTGGGAGTTCAGGGGAGGCACAGCAACAACTAGCTCTGCAAGACCGCTGCTGTTTTTTTCCCGTTAAAAAGATGAATAAATTTACAGTTAATAGACTGACGAGAGACATTGAGAGAACCAGATTGCAAGACTATACACCAGGTTTTTCAATGCACCGTTCCTTTTTCGCTGTTTCTCTCATAGGGAAGTCTAAAGTGGAGGCCACATTTGACAGGATGTACACCGTGATAAGCTGGTTAAAGTTCACTGTCACAAAGGAGGATGATGGCGTTCCTGTGGTCTGCATTGTGGACCACCCAGCAGTCAAGGATTTCCAGGCACAGAAATATCTGGAAGTGCAGTGTAAGTAGTGCGCAGTGCTTTTGTTAATAGATGGCTTTATGTCGTGAAAACTATTTACTGTTCAATGACATGCAGCACAATCATGGTTAAGCATGGGGGGTGGGGGGAATCTCAACCTTTCAGTCACAATGACATTAGGACCATTAAAGGAATGGTTCAGTGAAAAACTCAACTCCCACAAGTTTTTACTTGTTTCCAAGTTGATCAGCAAAGACATTTGTTTAATGTCTGATGTTTGCTTTCATCAGTTTTGCACTGCGAGGCTAATGTAGCTAACAAGTAATTGGAAGTCACCCAAAATCTTTTCCGTAAGTACATTCCCAGATCTTCACATACCATACCATTTACTCATTTAAGTGAAACTATTGTGTCATCCGTATAATTTTCAGCTTTCCGGTACAATTCTGCCTTCAAACTTTGGGAAGCTGGAATGATACCAAATTTTGCGAAAAAACTAAACAAAAACAAAAAGTCACTGTGGTTGTCTTCGATGGCTGCCCCCATAACGTCACATCGTTCAGCTACATGTGAAGTTTTGTTCATTTTTATAGATTACAGTGTCAAGTCATAAACCATATTTCCATTACGTGTTCGCTACATCAGCCTCTTCGCTTCAGTGCAAAACTAAAGAAGCAAGCATCGGACACCAAACATGCCTTGTCTGATTGACTACATTTGGGGTAATTTGTGTATAATTGTGTTCATTTGATTTTTCGACAAACTATTGCTCCTGGTTTTTGGGAAACAACTGATCTGTAGGATTCCTACGAGAGAAAGTGTCTCATCAGAGAAGGGAAACATCTGCTTCTTTTATTTTTTCTCATTTTAAAAATGGTGCAGTCTGCATTTTTCTCTGCATACACACATTAGATCAGACACAACGCTGAGCCAGTGCCGAAAGATTAAGCAGGCCTCCATGCTTCAGTTATAAAGCCCTGACACTGTCTCACACGGCTTGCCTGTCCTGTCTCTAGTGGTCTCATTGCCCCACGTTTAGTGGTGCACTGGTAGAAATTTGTCAAGCTTAGAACTCCTAAATTACCGTATCTGCCGTAGTTGAGCAAATCTACAAAGGCAATTTATTTGCCCTAAAACTGGTGCACAAACAGATGTGGTGTCGCATAGAGGGGGTTTTTCAATTGCTTCAAGGCTGGTTGATGCGTTCTTATTGAGAGGGGGACATGCGGTCCTCCCGATTAAAAAAAGAACTTTCATGTGCATGACACGGCCTCCCATGTCAGTGCATGTCCATTGAAAAACGACAAACAAAAGAGCTGGTTATGAAAAAAGGTGCATCCTGGCTCATGTGGAATTGATGTAGAATGATTTTTTTTTTTAAGGGGATTTTAATAAGAAATTAAGAACATTAAGCTGCTACACTTGTTTGTGGCACACCACCTCTTTATTGTTCACTATAAAATGGGTGAATTTGTTCCTGTTGGTTGGTTTCATTTGATAAAATGTGTTACAATTTAAGTCAAAAGGGTCTTTTACTAGTTGTTTTTAGATCACATTTTCATAAAAATGTATATACTGTGATATACATAAGTACTGTCCAAAAGATTTGAAAAATATATAATATTTTGCCCATATCGCCCACCTGTGTTCCACGCTCTTGCTGGTTTTATCCCAGGGGTTTAAGGAGGCTTTCTGCCTTTCGTTTGTTTTCATCGCATGCCAAGCCAGCACTAGCTCTGCCTACTACACTTCCCATAGAGCATTGACTGAAAAACAGTGCTTCTACCTGACCTTTCCCTGGCACAGACAAGCCCAGATCATCATCCAGGCAGCTGCCCTTTGGTGTGACTGGGCTTAAAGCAGGAAAAATGAACTGAGGGGAGTTTAAACCACTGCTTTTTCTCTCTCCTCTAAGAATTTGGCTCCTGCAGCGGCGAAATAATCAGCGCAAAAAATCTATGAGCGAGGGCAGCGTCAATGGAGAGTTCATTTACAGAATAGTAAAATGCATTGCTCTGGATATTAAATAAGCTGAGAAATATCGATGGCTGTGCCCAGCAACAGTTTCACTTTGTTGCTCGCCTCCCCACCTGGCTTGAGGGAAATGAAGTTTGGCAGCTTGAGGGAAATGCCAGTGCTGGAGAGGGCGACTGCAAACGGTTGTGCTATTAAAACGAGACTGACCTTTTCGTTCAGTGCCTTCCAGCCGTGGTGCCCGAGCTGATCCAAAAGCTAGCAGTGGAGCTCTTAGCCGGTCTCCGCACCTGAACACCCGGGAGAGGAAGCTCCTGAGAGGAAGTGATACGGGGGCGCCTTCAAAGCTGGACGCGTTCGCCTGGGGCCTTTCATGCGAAGGGCTTAAAGATAAGAGAGGGAGGAATGGGGGAGCAACTCCACTGCGCCACCAGAGACAAACAGGTGGATCTTCCTTTTTAACCACAGCTTCAGAGCAGACAGCTCTCCACGGCCCCGGCTGTCCATCACCGCGAGAGCAGTGTCAACGCTGACAGCGTGTAATTTGGACAGATGGACAGCCGGCAACAGATCACTTTTTTGTTAGCTGCGAAGGTCAGACTGGGAAAGTGTTTGGGTGGCCAGAAGGATTGACGCGTTTAGTGATGGGAAAGAGCGTTGAAATAATGCAATAAATCTCATTATATCATGCCCGATTCAGTACATACTTAATTCTGCAGAACAGTGTGAAGTTACCATATAACCTAATTGGCAACGATCGTAGCACACAGTGCTGTTAGACATAATGAGGTTGAACATTTCCAACAATTGGTGGTGACTTTGGCAGGGACGTAACTCTCAAAGTCATACACCACTGATCTGTTTCATCATACACCAATTGATCTGTTAAGGCTTCCAGATTTCCCAGCTTGTGTCAACACAAGCTAAATTCCGCCCATTTGAGTGTCGCTCAACAACAACGCTCCATGCCCTCGTGCTAATTCACAATGCACGCTGAGAAATCTGGCCAATTTACATTATTAACCTGCTGTTACAAATACCAGCTTTTTTCTGAGGAACACACTGCTTAGTGCACATGAAATGCCACATAATTGTATCGATGTCATTACAGTTTTTGCATCATAATCTACCCCCATGCTGCTGTGCATACGGCTGGGCACACACAGTAACGTAGTGGAGGCATGCCACTTCAAGCGCCATTATGGGGAGAATATTAGATTTGGAGTCCTAGGAGAGACTGCAGGCCTGGAAGCAGGCCAGCCTTTGGAATGCAGTACAGATCAGCCATTACAAGAGCCTGAATACCTGCAAGGACATCAGGGCATGGATTAGTGCTCACCTATGCAAGGTTGGAACATCCAGTCTAGTCTGGTCCAGCTGTGAGATCAGGAGATGTTTACTAAGGCAGTGGAAGTTTTTTATTTTATTTATTTATTTATTTTTCCCTGTGGATCTTCTCACTATTATACAGGACCAGTCACAAGTTTAAATGTTTTTCAGGATCTTAAAGACATTTTATTCTAAAGGCTTATTCTTGAAATGCCACTTTATTAGGCACACCTACCTTGTACCTCCACTCATTGTCTATTTTGTCAGATACACCAATTATATTGGTTCATTCTGTAGGTGTACAATTACATGGACCATTGATGGACAGTGTAGAAGGGGGCTGAACAAGTTGTGCATAGCAACAGATGGGCTACATTCAGAAACTGTTTGCATACAAAGTGCATCTATATGGCAGGTGTACCTGATAAACTGGAAACTCAGAGTGAACAGTGAAGTCAATAGAATAGAATGCTCCTTTATTGTCACATATACACATATACATATACACAATGCCTATACTCTTGAAAAAAATGTTAGATCTAGAACTGGGTTCTTCAGTTAACACTTAAAGGTTCAATGTAGAACCCTACAACAAAGGGTTTCTCTATGAGAGAGGGTTTCAAGCAGAACCCCTATAGAGTTAAGAACTCATAACTATTCAAAGAACCATCAAAGAAACCATCCCAAGTGGAGAACCCTACAACACAGGGTTTTTCTTTCTGAAAAGGTTCTAAATAGAACCCCTTTAATGTGAAATGTGAAAAATAGTAATTAATTAATTAATTAAAATAAAATAAAATAAAACCTATGAGTAGGTGTTTCCTAACTGATGTGTACACTACCAGCCAAAGGTTTGGACACACCCGCTCATAGAAGGGTTTCCTTCATTCTTACTATTTTCTACTATTTTAGAATAATAATGAAGACACTATGAAATAACACATATGGAATTATGCAGTGATCAAGAAAAGTGTTACATTAAAACTATTTTCTATTTTAAATTGTTAACAGTGTTCCTGATTAAGATTTGCACACTCTTGGCATCTTCTCAACCGGCTTCATGAGGGAGCTTCACCCAGGAGGCTTTTCTGAAACTACCCAAATAGGCCGAGCGACTTGTTGTTCTGCTTCTCCTAATGTTCTGAATGAAAACTACTTGTTTGGGGAAACAATTTCATTTTAAGTAAAAACTACTTATATACATTTTGATTCAGAAATAAATGTATACATGGGCATTAACTTTTGTCTTAGAAACAAATTTCAACCATAAGCTTTTATCAAAATGAGAAAATATATATTTAATCTAGTGTGTCCAAACTTTTGACTGGTAGTGTAGTGTACAGATGTTCTTCTAGACCCCAGTTCTCAGCTGGGTAGCTTTTCTCTGTCCCTGGCTAACTACTGTTCGCTTGGTCTTTTGCTGCTTAATGAAAGGCCTGGAACACTTTCTTGTCTCTCACTCTTTTTCTTTTTCTTTTCTCCCCCCGTGCTCTCATTAGCACTCTGTGTAAACACAGAGGTTGCTTTTTTTTTCTTTTTACCACCCCATGTCCTCCCCATGTAAGCACTACCTGCTAAAATGGATCAGTAGGGGGGCTTATTAGTGTTTAACTAAAGGGAAGCACATTTAGAGGCAGCAGCAACACCCTGCCAAAGGCTGTTAATTCCTTTATTAGCATCTTGTGTAAGCTTGCTAGTTCGGGTTGTGTCCTCTCCACATTGGTAGAAGGATATCTTCATATTCCATGTTGGTAGATGGATTAGGCGGACTGAAGCATTCTTTAACGCCTAAAATTGTTGCATCAGAGGAATTGTTAATGAAAGCTCACAAAGTGAATGACCATTTTGCATGACTCTCTCCTGGCCGTATTCATGGCCTCATATCCATAATGTCATTGTGCGCGAGTGTGTCAGTCCATGTCAAACGTCATTGTGAATGTCAGTGCTTCTGTAGCCTGGTACAGAGGCAGCAGGGAGCCTAATCCCAGCTGAATTGGAAAGAAGAGAGCTCGGCCAGGGAAAAATGTACATTTCATGCTAAATGCAGTGACCATGATAGAGATGGCTGATGATGATGGCTGATGCAAGGCCACAGACTCTAATGGATCAGGAAGAGGACCATAGTGATGGAGTGAAAAGGTCAGCACCGAGCATGTAAGGGGTTACAGAGTGTTATAACAAACCTGGGGGAGCATGCTCTCAGCTGCCAGAATTGCATTCATCTCCACTTTTCTTGTTGCCATATCCACCGTGCCTTACAACCAGGTGTAAGAGGTAAATAAAACCCAGCTGGCCAATTTTCTCCTGGGAATGGAAATCAAATGAGTAATGATCATAACTAGGGCTGTTTGAAAATGTCTGCTTTTCCTCTTTTTTGTCAGACAAACCAGAGGTGAAGATTGTCGTGGAGTTTCCACAAGGCCTGACCAGAGAGGGGGAGAACCTGGAGCTGACGTGCAAGGCCAAAGGCAAACCACAGTGAGAGGGTTTTCATTCTTCTTCCATCTCCATAAATCACGTTGACATACAGTAGATATCAACTTTCCCATAGCACACTGCTGATAGCAGATCTGTGGTTTCCCTCATAGTGGTACATATCGAGTGAATGATAAATAATGGTTTATATTGTTTTTAGGATCAGTGTAAAAAAAGGCAGTGTCTTCAGCATCAATGGCAGAATGGAATTAACACATCCTTTCCAGACTTATCTTATCGATGCTGCATGAATGCGAATGTAGAAGCGCAGGCCGAAGCAGGCCGCACATGTTGGTGCCTGGTAATTGTATGGTAATCAGTACTCGGGAGCCCAAGCTCCGAGCCTAAGTGTGATTTGCATGTGCATACTGAAGAGGCGAGCGCGAGCCAAATGATGTCATCAATCACAGGCCGTGTTGCTTAGTCTGGGGGTGCTTCCGCGCCATCAAGCTCTGCGCCATCAAACATTACCTCATGCGTTGCAGCATCCACAGCGTCTAATTGAAAAACCTGTGGATGACAAGACAATGGGGGCAAATGTGTGCAAACACAATGAGAGGTAATTCACATCCACCCTCCAACCCATATTGTGCAGGAAGCAAGGGGCCCCTCCCGAATTCATTTAATAAGGATGAGAATACAATCAATACAGTGGGCCGAAAATGGGAAGCCATTTTCATTAAATGCAGGAGAAGGGGTTGCAGTCATTACTGTCATATAATGCTGGGCTTGGTGCTCGGGGCCCATTTGTATTCTGCCTCTAACCCCAGGTTCTCTTCACCCCCTCTATTGTGCCCTCCCTTCCTCTTCTCTTCCTTTCAGTAAAGTAAAGCATTTTTTCTAGGTCATTTCTCTCTCTCCGTCACAGACCCGCCTGCATCTTTATGCCATTCATGTATATACATTTATTTTTAACCACTGATTCAAACTATCCAAGATCGCACTCTACGTATCATCAGATGTTGTTCTCGTACAGAAGCTGAAGATCAGCTGTCATTGAGCTCAAGCCAGTCTTATTGTTTAAAACCATGTGCACCCCCCCAACACACACGCGCGTGCACACACACACACACACACACACACACACACAAACATTTTCTCTTTCTTCTCAGTGTTTCAAACAAAACCTTTTTAAACACCAGCACAGAAACAAAACAACAAGGGAACCCCTTCCCAGAAGCTCCGGGGAAATAACTAGGCTACAGCACTGCCACTGAACCTTGCAGGAGCAGAAAATAAGTTTAAAGGCTTTTAGTGGCTTTAGCTCAGTCTGCCCATCATTGTGGAAATGGGAAAAGGCCATCTCGTGCCCTGTTTACAGTAGCTGTTAGGACCAAAGGAACAAGACTCTTAGCAGCACTTAATGGCAATAGACAAGAGAAAAATATCAACCTTTGGTTCCTTTGGCACTTCATTAAAGTTCCGCTCTGTAAGATCGCTTAAACTGCCTAACAGCGATCCAGCTGGCTCAAGTAGAGTATATTTTCTGCAAGTTTACTCCAGGCCCTGCTGTGCTCATGGCTATGTGAAGTCAGTTTGGTTTTTGCTCCGTCTCTCCCTGCAGGCCTCATCAGGTGAACTGGGTGAAGGTGGACGACGACGTGCCCTCTCACGCCGTTATCACCGGCACCGATCTCTACATTGAGAACCTTAACAAGACCTTCAACGGTACTTACCGTTGTGTGGCCTCCAACTCGGTGGGCGAGTCCTATGACGATTACATCCTCTACGTGTACGGTGAGTTTACAAAGCTTAAGCAATCCTTCTTTCCCTTTTTTACTCACCCTCACTCGCTCCGAACACAAAATCAATAAGTTTGATCTCAATGACATTTCCTTTCCTTTAGGATATCATGCTCCAATCTGACCATTTTCCCCATCTGAGAACACTTTTCGATATCGTTCCCCGCACTAAGCCCGTGGAGAAATGACTCGCGTCTGTTCTTAGATTGCAATAATCGACCTCTATTTAAAAGGATTTGTGTTTTGAAGAGGGTATTTAAGTGGTGAGCTATAGTAGTATTTACAATGCACAGCTGGGCTGGTAAAAAAGAAAAGAGGCGCACTCATCGAAAGCCATCTGCAGCTCCTCGTTCTTGACTGTGTTCATTCAGTTTTCCTACATTTTGTATAATAAACTCATTATTTTGAATCATTAAAGAATGAGATGTAATGAGTGCATAAGGAAACTATGGGTGTTTTTATTTTAGTTTTTTTATTTAAATGTATTTTATTTATTTTTTCCACTGCACAATTAAAAACAAGGACTATACCAAACAGGAACCAATGGAACTTGGCATTCTAGTTCATTTTCCACCAACTTGAGAGATGACAGTAAAAGAGACTTTTTATCATCAAGTGCTTGGAATAACAATGTTCCTTTGTCTGATTGGCCATTTGGTTAACCAGCTCATATTATCTACGATGAAATTACTGACAAAAACTCTTGTTGACGAAGGACATTTAAATTTAAACAGCAATGTAGCTTTTCATTGGCACAAACACATTCAGACTTTTCTAATGTTTTTTTTGTATTCAGTGTCAGCAACAAATAGTGCTGCTAGCCCCACCCTCAAGTACCGTTTGGTCCTTTTGGGGCCAATCCTAAGCAGGTACCAAAGACCATACAACTGGAGCCTTTGGTGCTGGATCAGCGGCCCCAGTGGTCCAGTTTTCCGGTGCCAGAAATTCCAGTACTTTGTGCATTCCTGAATTCTATGCTCTCTGAGTAGCAATCTTGGATATCTAGCTCCAGTTGGGGCGTTCCAAATACTTGCCCCAGAACAACCGTGCAAACATGCCAGTGATTGCGGCAGCCTTTTCGCACTTCTCCCCCACGAGTAGCTTGGCAGTCGTTGCAGGTGGAGAATTCACAAGCGTTCCAGCCTGTAGAATAGTACAGGAGGAGTTACACACGCCACACGCTACTCTCACCCAGGCCGAGGTGAGATCAACAGCCTTATTAAAAGCAGCGTGGGCCATAACGGCGCTCCGTCTGGCCGCTTGATGGCTTTGATGTCTGCCGCCGCTTTTTTAATGTCTACTGTAATTCAGTCGCATATCATGTCCTAGCATTAGAATTGCAAATGCAGAGCCTGGAAGCTGGGACCGGGCTGTCAGCGCTTAATCTTGCGTCATGTTCCTCTGACATCCCCGCGCAGCCTCCCACCTGAGCACAGTGTGTTAACAGAGCGCTCTGACACCCTCCAGTATTCTACAAGCGCCACACATGCGCTCATAAAGACAGGCACCAGTGACATCTGCACGCTTCATCGTCTTATAATTATTCTTCTTCGTTTTTAACAGGATGACATCTGCTTATTACAAACAGCGGCCCTGCCACTCTGAGCGCCACTGGCGTGGCCTGACAAGGCCCCTCAAGTGTCTGAAATAGTTCAAAATTCTGCTAAAGAATGGCGCAATTAAGGTCGCTTTTGTAATCCGAAGTGACAAAATGGCTGTTTAGCGAGTTGTCAAGGGCACGGCACATTTTCACACATCCAGCGCATGCATTAAATAGCATACCAGCAATTGTTGAAGCGTCGACGCATGATCTTATAGAAATCATCTCGAGAGTGTTTTAAGACACATTTCAGGGATTTCTCATGGAAAAGTAAATGTGTTAATTATTCCATTAGAACCATGAGTGTCTGGCTGGAAATGAGAGCGCGAAAATGTGTCTTTCTCTCCCTTTTTCTCTCTCAACTGCCACGTGCAGTGAGGAAAACCAAGAATAACTCCACGCTCTTATAATTTGGAGTTTTCCATAACTGTAAAACTAATTTAGGAACGACTTCCTGTTGTAAGAGGCGAATAAAATGAGGCAGCTCATCAGCGCTTCTGTAAGAAGTTCCGGGTTCCTTTTCCTACACACAGCCAGAACAAATGTACTGCAGCAGCCATGTCCCTCTAATGTGTTTGTTTCCAACCATTGGGAAGCTAAGTGATGAAGAACACTCAGAGGGGGACTGGCACTAAAGCGGTTATGGGAGGAAAAAACTACATTCCCTGAGACACATTTCCAGAGCCCCAGTCCTGGAAGAGCCTTGCAGGGGAATGAGAGAGGCAGCATACAGGGCTGTAACCAGTTTACGGCACCCCGCTAACCTAATAGAGACTGGCTTTTGCCTCGGCAGCCCCAGCCCCTTTTTATTGCGCCCTCCTTCTCTGCTTGTCACCCTCGCTCTCGTTCCCTCTCCGTAACACTTCCTCTAGTGCTTAGAGTGCTTTCCTCTGTCATCGTGCCGCCGCCCACGAGAAATCGATCACTGCACACACATGTGAGACACAGCCTACCTCCAGAGGGAATGGATTTTTTGCAGTGTTGGTGTGGATTACAGCTTATAATACAGTCCTGGTTCAGGCTCTTTTCCGACGAAGAGCTCCATATGTCTCCGTAAATGCCAGGGAGCATAAAGAGATATTTGTCACAGCGCAAGCCCCGTTCCCCTCAGTCGCAAAGCCAGCGCGGTTCGTCTCCCGCGACGGAAACAAAAAGCCATGATTGATAACGGGGCCTCATTTCACGGCAAGCCGCAGACTACTTGAGAGAGCTAATTGTCCCACGTACTCAACATCTAATTCGAAGCAGGCGAGAACACTCCACGCAGAAGTACACGCAACTCCCAAGCAGCCAGCTTCAAAATCTGCTCTGAGGGGGAAAAAAAAAAACACACACAAAAAAAACATAAGATCTGCAGTCCTGCCAGCGCAGGCCAATTCCCATCACTGTGTCATTATAATGAAGCTGTAAATTCCCCCTGCTCGACACTCTCCCTCCATTCTTACGGCCCCGCGCACTTTCATTACATTTGAGCCGCCGATATTTCCCTCGCAATTTGTTGCAGTCGTGACACTCGCATTTAAAAGTCAGATTTCGCCGATACATCTCGGGCTGCTGTCAAACATGCCTTCGGTAGTTTGCCTCTCAAGAAATCACCCAGCTGGAAATGCAAATGCGCAGTATCAAACTCGGTAATGTAAAAACGCTCCAGGAAGTCTTTGGGTGTCAGAAATGGCAATGCACGGCAAATTACATGCATGTCAATGGAGATGAACCTTAGTAACAATGGACCGGTGGATTGGTAGCTGCTAACCAGGGCTTCTTGACATTATCAGGAGCTCAAGTGATTTCCTGTGCCTCCTGAATTGAATTCATTATGATGGATGACACATGTAACCACGTCCTTCTGTATGCATGCAATCGAGGATCCTTTCAACGATTGCTGAAACAGCCACGGTGGGTGCGATGAGCCTTCGTTGGAAGGCAAGGAAGCAGACATCTGCACCATGCTGGATTCTCATGTCGATTGTTATCCTCTAGTAAACATGCCATCCCGTTAGCAGAGACAAACCAGATATCTCTTCTCCAAAAAAAAAAGAGAAACATGAGCAGAATGATGACTATACGAACAGATCACTCGCGTCCCCGGCTCACTCGACTGCCTCCAGCCGACCCACTGATGCAACATACCTGTAAATACTCTCATTAGCGTGTACACTCGCTCTTGATTGTCACGAAATAGGCCGGGGTGCCGTATGCACTGCTTTTTCATCATTAGCCTTGTCATAAAACCGTCGCTTAATAGGCCAGAGGGGACTCATCAATCTCCTGTCATCGTGTGCAGCCAGCAGATTGGGGCGTGTGCTGTTTTTTTGTGAAGCACCCGATGGCATTGTTCCACCCTCCCTCACCTCTCTCCGTCTCTCCATCTCCCAACCAGAGGAGTCTCTCTCTGCAACACATTCATCTCACTCTATTTGCTGGAATCATTAACGGGGGCGGACTCCCAAGCCCTTCCTTCATTAGCCTTTAATTGGAGTCAATCATTCCAGGGTTCCTGTCAATGCTGGATTTGAGTGTACTCATTGTTATTTTACGCCATTCATTCAACGTCTCCCTCACCCATCGATTCCAAAAAGGCAAGAGGAATGCATATGGCTAATTGAATTTACCCTCGATACCGAACAAAATGTGCTACTTCTGGCACTTATTGATGTAACGTCTCTCTATTTTGCCAAAAACAGATGGGATGAATTTGTCTGCATATGCCTCTATCTGTCTCTGCCACTGGAAAGCCCACGGATCCAAATAGGTTGTACTTTTTCTTTTTTCTTTTTTTCCTTTTCCGAGGCACGTGTTTGTGACAGAGAAAGGAGGGGATGCAGAGGTTTCTCTGTGTTTATACCCCCGGAGCATCAGAACCATTGCAATATTTGTTGGGATTAGATTCCGCCCCTCTCTTCATGAACAAAAGCCCTTCTTGAACAAACACACAAAGCCCACGACAGAAGGTGGCTGGTGGGCAAATCAACAGCCCTGAGTTGTTGATCACTCTTTTAGTTACGTATGCACTTCCTGTTTTGTTTTGTTTTATTTATTTATAAATTTTTTGGGTTGTACCCTCATGCGTCAGAAAAATAGCACGCAGATTAAAACCCCAGATCTCCTGCTGCTCTCTTTACACTCGACGCCACCCCATGCGTTTTCCATTTTCCTCTGCTCATGCATGCGTTAGACTGCATCGCAGATAGAAGATGCACCCTTTCAGCAAGTGGCCCACTGGGAAGGCAGAGAGCAAGAGATGGGATAGAGGGAGGGAGAGACTCGGAAATGGCGTATGATGAGCTCTCCTTCCTGTGCGCGCACGTCTGGGGAATTGGCTTAACTGGCAGTGTTTTGCCGTGGCCCAGGTTTAATGAGCCTGCTCCACACACCTCAAACCTCAGCCTGCTGCGATGATTCATAATGCGCTATGATAAACCCACACAAGCGTGACACGGCAGGAGGGCGCCCGCTGTTTTAAAGGCAAGGGGCCCTAAACTTATGGATTCACTCCAGCATTAGTGTGTTCGCTTAAAAGAGACGTGGCTAAACATTTACATAGGCAACCCAGCTAAGGAACACAGTGGAACGGAGCTGCTTTTTTGGACTGTCACATTTTTAATGAGCTATTGACACCATTAATCCCAGACATCTGCTAGGCATTCACAGTTCCTAACTGGATAGAGCCAATTAAGTCGGCCCACCACTGAGGATGAGATTGGTCTTAAGCTCGTTGCATGCCGTACTTACCAATTCAGTCAGCTCCCCATGCGTCTGTCAGTCAGGATTTCTGTTTTATTTCTTTTTTATTCATGTACCTATTTGCCACAGTGAGCAATATATGACAAAGGATGAGGATCTGCTATGCAACAAACCGGGTCTAGACGCAACTTTGGGCTTCTCTAAGAATTAACTTTATAAAAGGAGTTTTACTTGCCCAAACCTTTTCTCAGGACTGAAATAATTGTAATTGGTTAACCAATGAAAATAGAGGAGGTGGGGCTTGCTGCACTATGAAATAGTGTGAGTCTGATCTAGCTTTGTTCTTAGAAATTAGCTTGGATACTGCTTACTAAACCACCTGTTGCGTTTGAATAAATTAGCATATTTTTTCATTTATATGTTTAATTTAATATATAATCATTCACTAGGATGAATTCTTTATACAGTGGTGCCCAAAGGTCTGAGAGCACATTGAAAATCTGGGATTTTTTTTGTCACTGTATGACACTAAAACTTGCTGAAACTGGATCAGTCGGATGCAAAGCACGATCAGGCTGAGACCTAAAAGTGAGCACACCATCAGAATACATAAAGCTTTGTCCACTGAGAGAGAGAACAGCAACTTCATCACAGATACACAATGTGCTGAATAAAGAACGAGAGACTCCAATCAGCAAAAGTAGTGTCAAAAGAAGGC
>JAOUQW010000019.1:10985066-11031500 GCA_028565825.1 Olivaichthys viedmensis | reverse complement strand
GAACAGAAGAGAGATTGATACCACAGTGGATCAAAACAACAGTGAAACATGCTGCTGGATTTTCAATGTGCTCTCAGCCTTTTGGACCCCACTGTATTTGAAAACAAAGCTGGATAATAAAGCTGGTCAGACTCTAAAACTCGTTTGTATAACAAATTAACTTTTTACTTCTCGTACTGTTTTCTGAAACACGCTCAGTTGTCGGCTTTAAAGTTGTTAACTTTGACAGATAAAACGTTTGTAAATAGCTAGCTAGTTATACAGAACCTTAGCTAGCTATAGTTAACTGAGCGCACAGATTTTTATAAAAGAGCCGCCTTATTTAGCGGCTCTACTAAGTTAAAGGTAACTGCTAGCCACTTAATGTTACTTGCTGCCGTTCTCTACTGAACAGTTCAACATTTATCTTAATTGTTTTATAATCAAGAAAGACAAAAAGCAATTTTTTTGGCATAGTGACAAAATGGCAGTCAGTCAGTAAGTCATAACCGTTTCAGCCTTGAGAACAGATTTAAATAAGTGAGTTTAATTTCCAAGAACAGAACTCAACCAGACTGAACCAGACTTTATTTGACTGAAGGCACAGTAATTATTTACCTGCTGCTCATATGATAGCTCATTAGTGTCAAAATCCAACCTTTTTTTTTTATTTATTTTTAAGGGAGGAACTGTAAGGTGAGACTCAGCTACTTCCCTTTACTCTGGAAAAGCATAGATTATAAATGTTCACGCCATAAAGTTTGTCTTTAATCAGGAATACATTAAACAGTGATATTGGCAGATAAGATCTATGGTATAGACTAGTCTAATCGAATCCCTGAAACATACCTCAAGTAGCTCATTTTGATCCAGGTGTTGCTACACAAACATCACTGCTGTTTGAAAAAAGCAATCAACATAGATACACAATTCTGATAAATAGCTGGAGAAAAAAACGTGTTACAGGTGGCTAATGGACTCTGTGTAGTTTGGGACAGATAATAACCTAGGGTGACCAGACGTCCTCTTTTTCCCGAACATGTCCTGTTTTTGAGACCTAAAATATCAGTCCAGCTGGGATTTATACGACTGGTCCGGAATTTAGTTTTGCTCAGTACTCAGACTGTGCAAGCAAATATACAGCTAACCCATAGATTTCAGTTCATTCCATGAACTGCTGCTAGATGTTTTAAGCTTGCATGCAGTGTCGTTTGCTACTGTGCAGACGTTGATCGGAAATGCAAAAGGTTTCTTTCTTTTTTTATCTAAAGAAGAAGAAAAAAGCTTGCCTGGTAGTTTGGCACAGACATCTAGGAGTCTTTGATTGAACGCCAAAGTTGATAGATAAGCACGAAAGATTCTCAAGTGAAAATATACATTTACAGAAATGAAGAAATGAACACTAGTGTTTTTGACTGGGACGCAACAAGTGAAAAGCTTATGTTAAAATGTTTTAAAAAAAAGTTATATACACAATACTGTGCAAAGGTTGTTTATTCAGTTTTCAATCAAATGGCCATTCAGTACTTATTGTTAATTATTCGGCGCTAAACAATAATCATGGGAAACTGTAGAAACAGCTATCACTTATTTATGCAAATGAACTGCACTGCATGAAACAGCTGGAACGTACCGGTTTGTTGAAATCGGATGAATAGAATTAGCGGCAGCGTGAAACAAAAGTTCAATATTACAAATGAAATATTTACAGATTTCATACTGCACTTAGCGTTGAAGACTTTTGTGTGATTTTTTTGTTAAATACATTTTCCCTTCATTATTGTTTACTACCAAATAATTAACAATAAGTACTGAATGACCATTTGATTGAAAACTGAATAACAAAAGGGTGCTCTCTGACTTTTGCATAGTACTGTGTGTGTGTGTGTGTGTATATATTTATATATATATATATATATAAGTTATACAAAATATATACTGTATGTATATGTATTTTGCCATTATGGAAGCAAAGTTAATATAAACAAAGAATTTTATTACATAAGAAAGCATTTATTTTTTTAAAGGAAGGTTTTTTAAAAACGTAATAACAGTAATAAATAGAAATTACTTTAGAGGCATGTGTCGATTGCCCCCCACCCTCTTTTTTGCTAACCAAACTATAGTACCCCTACAGGTGGTTGATTGAATCTCTGTAGTTTGAGACAGGCAGCAACTTTTTGAATTAGAAAAGCATTTTATTGGCATGTAAAACAACCAATTCTCAGCCTGAAGTACTGTTAAAAAATAAAAATAAAAAGTGTCACACATCCCTTGATTCATGTATAATTGTTCTTGTAGTGCTGGGTCAGTGATCAAATCATTACACAACCTTCTTTTTACCTTATTTGGCCAGCAAATAGTTTGTGAATGTTGATGTTTTCCAGATCATTGTTTCTAATTTTGTCGATCAGATCTACTAATACATGATTCTAATGCACTGCTATAAACACTATCAATAACTAACTTATACAGTCACATCCTCTCATTACACCATCCCCATTTCTTTTTATCTTCAGCCTCCGTAAACATCGTGGCAGTAACTTAAGCGTGGTATCTGAGAGATTCCCTCATTTAGGACTAGACCAAGCTCCGTGTGAGGTGTGTACTGAAAGACAGGTAGCGGCTGCCATTTTCCGAGCCGTTGCAGCGTGCCGTGTGTCGGTGATGGAGGCAGCTCTAAAACTCTTTCTCTCTCTGTCTCTGCATGTTTCTCGCCATCTCTGGCTGTGTTCCATCCTCCTGGATATTTTATCATTAGCGAGGGGAAGTGTTCCCGGGCTCCCGCCGAGCTCTTTTGATGGAGCACGGACAACAAAGCTGGGAGGGGAGACAGCCGGCCAATTTCCTCGGCACAGATGTTAACACAGTGGTATCTGTCTGGATGCGCTGGGCAAACAGTGGCGCTGCCCGCGTCACTTTTCACGCCTGTTATCTCAGCGAGCGAACAACCACACAATCCACACAACCTCCCCTAACCAGTACCAGCCACCTTTTATTTTCATTTCGCCCATTTCATTAACCGTCGTCTGTTTGTCTCTGCTGATTAATCCGCACACAAAGACACATCACACCACGAGCCAATCGATTTGTGAGGTCGCCACGTTTTTTGGAGTGATTTTAGGTGCCACTGCACACCGGTTGAATACAGAATAGTGTTCAGGAATTGTATCACCAAGCTTTGTCGATGGTAAATGGCTTTATAACACCCACCTCACCACCTTCCTCTATTGCATGTCGCTCATTTCATCAGCACACGCCTGCTTGTTTCTTGGTGAAAAATCTCTATCAGTCCATGCACCATGAGTTAACAGCTACTGCAGGTGCCAAACCTGCCCTGGAACGTACCAACGTACCAATACGACCACCCTGTACATCGTAATGTAGAGTGGACATACACAAGATCATGTCAGTGATCCCTTGGGGTCATGGTTTGGTGGTATGGGTTTCCATTTTTTTTTTTTTTTTTTTTTTTTTTTACTCCCATGTTTTCTGTTGTCTCATCCGCCTTTTATATTGTTGTTTCCTTTTTTAAAAATCCCTTAATTCTTTGGATGCACATCTTAGTATAATTACCTACACTGGCCTCTTTATTATATATTTATTGCAGATTAGGATTTAGTGTCATTCTTTGCTGAGTGACATTCTATACCATAGTTGTGTTGAGTTAAATTTTTTGTTCCATTTTGTTATTTCCCCGTATGTCATGTTATTATTTTTTTTTTTGTGTTGTGTTTTCTCATCCAGAGGCCCCCACCACCACCCCTATACCCACAACAGCCACCACTACCATGTACACCACCACCTCTCTCCCAGGCATCACCCAAGGTACAGTATGACCTCCAGCCGCCCGACTATGTGTGTGTGTGTGTGTGTGTGTGTGTGAGAGAGAGGGAGAAAGAGAAGACTGCCGGTAGCTAGTCAGTCCTGATAAGATTCTCTTGCTGATAATGAGTGGCTGCTGCTCCCATCTGTGGCCAGACCAGTCCCGGGTTTGCCGGAGCGCCAGCGCCCGCGTCAGGGCCAAGAGCCATCGCGTTTCTCTCAAATTTTAGCACAGCTTGCTCCTTTAGTGAGGCTAATCTTATCAGGATCTGGAGCTGTATCCTGGCCTGTCTGCTGCCAGGATTACAGAACCCCTTTGTGTTTCCTGAGGGGTGACAATGACGGCCCTGTCTGGCCAGGGTTAGACACAAACAGGCTCATGTTCCTCTTTTCTTTTAGAGATGATGCCATCCAAGAATAGTGTTACTTTTGTAGATAACCCTCTGATTGCCATTCATATTACACACACTAATTTTTATACAAAGTACCTGACAAAGAGATGGTCAAGGTCAGAAAAACATGCTCAGACTGTTATGTTATTTTTCTTAAAGTAATGCCTTCGGCAAAAAATATTTAAAAAAATGACCACTATTTTCCCCTTACCCCAGTTGTAGTTCATCAGCCAAGACCGATCGACTTCTGATCGGTGTCTGAAGTTTGCTTCTTTAGTTTTGCATTGGAGCTACGTGGCTAATATAGATAACAAAGTACAAGGAAATCAACCTTCTTCTTTTTTCTTTTTTTTTCATAAATACATGCACAAATCTTCATCTACTCTCTTCAGTTGACATTGTTAAGCTACATAATGGCATTTCTAATAAACGCTTTTGTAAAATAGCAGGAATAGTACGTATTTACAAATTAGTGTTTAAAGTGGAACTGTCTTATCATTCGCATCACATCAGCTTTCTGGTACAATTCCACCTAAGGAAAAATGGGATTCCGATTGTCCAAAATGGCTGCCTCTATAACGTTATAGCATACAGTAAGGTTTTGTTCATGTTTATAGATTACAGTAGGTCATACAGTATAATCAGCCATATCAGCAAATCTGTGTGACATCACTGAAGAACCGGATGCAGTCTGAGGCATATATTTCTGGAAAAGATTTTGGGTGAGATAGACTTCCCTTACTTGTTAGCTCATTACCCTTGTAGCTCTGGTGCAAAAACTAAAGACGCAATATCTTGGCTGATCGACTACATTTGGCGTAATGGGGGAAATTGTGCAAATTAGATTTTCTTTTTCGCTGAATCGTTCCTTTAATCATTAATCCAGTTATAGAGCTTCACTTACTTATAAGCAGTAAGGCTTTAAACAGAGGATTTTTTTCAAATGTATTATTATTGCTGTTCTTTTTAATTCCTAAATTCTCAAGTTAATTAGAAATTAAGCCATATTGTCCTCAATAAAAAAAGACAAACAGATGGTATTACTGTGTGTACACGACACACAAAATCTAATAGGACAAGGCCACGGTCCAAACATTAGACTTAATGTTTTAGTAGTTTTAGTTTTCACAATTAGCCACGCTCTCTCGATCCCTCATGTTCTAACTTCACTCACCCTCTGATTGAGTTTCCATATTGTGCAACTCCTGTCTGTCTCCATGTCTCTTTCCGGAGTCTCTGACTAATACGAACGGTCCTGTGATATCCCTGCCTCCATCATTAGCCTCGCTGCTCCTCAGCGCTCGTTCTCAAAGAATACGGCGAGCTAATAATGCTTTCGATAATAGAAAGCAAATTCAATGTTGCTGCTGGCTCCGAACTCTAAAATAGCCACTGATGTGATTTGCTGCCTATAACAATTATGGTTTTGGAGCGAGCAAGTTAGATCATTTTGCTCTCCATTTTCAGTGTTCCTCAGGGCAATTCTTTATATTACACAGAACACAGCTCGGTATGGCGGAGTTGAGGCACGCACAATTTTTGTGTTTTTTTGTGTGTGTGTACTTTTGAGCCGAAGCAGAGCAGCCCACAGCTACGAGTGCAATCAAAGAGTCGGGCCTGACTTGTGCGGATGATTTGAGTGAATCTGTAAAAGCGTAAAAAATGAATCAGGCTTGATTAGGCTGCATGATTGCACTTAATGAAAGCACCAGTGACGCATGCTGATTAGACACACCCTCTCTTCAGCGTTAACAAAGGCGTCCTCAAGCAACGCCAAACAATCTGACTAACACCACTACCTGCTTTACGCGCTCATCTTATCCAGAAATACGGCCAGCAAACATCGTCTGGATAAATGGCACCAAAGATTACATATTCAACAATGATTGTCATGATATTTCGTATGAAATTATAAAGCCCATTGCGTAGGATCGAGTTTCCACAGTGATAACAGCACATAGCCATAAGTCTTCTATATGAGGCTCAATTCATGCTTTTACCTCTGACTGCATCCTATTATACCCATGTATTTCGCTACCGGAGGCTGGCCGCTACCCCCCCCCTTAAAACTCTTATTTCTTTTATCCGTTCAGGAGATGCGTATAGATCAGGAACACCAAATGAATTTATCAGTCCACCGAGGTGGAGGCCACTTCGAGATTTAATACATTTTTGATAAACTGGCTATGAGAGAAATGGAATGGGCTATACTGCACTTTTAAAAAATCTATTAAAGCCCTAACAGAAGGCTAAAGTGCTCTGCAGCTTCAGGAGGTGACATTTAGAGATGACTAAATTGCCATTTAGACCGAAAAATAAATGGCTACATGGAGAGGCTTTGCTGGGCGCCATAAGTAACGGGGGCCAATGTCATTCATTGCTATTTGTGTTGCCAATTTTTTTCCCCAGCTAAACACAGCTCAGAAATGGATGTTTATTGATTTTTTGTGTTTTTTTTTTTCTTTTCAAAAGCCTTTGCAAATTTGATCCAAGAATACACATTTTGTTTATTATTGCCCTTTCTGTGGTTTTCCCACATTATTTGTTATTATCGTGCTTAATTTCTAGTTCAGAGCCACTATGCAGAGGCTGAAACGCCCCCGACTCAGAGGTGCTCCTTCATCCCTGTTCATCTCTCACACACAAGTACAGTGGCTGACTGATGACCTTGGCAATTCTGCTGACTGAAAAGATGACAAGCGTATTCCTAAAGTTCCTCCAAAAAGAAGAAACCAATTTGCTTTATGACTAGAGTAACGACCAAAACAATGGCTACACCAAAATGCACAACAGAAAATTTCATCAATGAATTGCGCTCCCTCATTAATAAAAGGCAGCTGAATTAAATTTGCCGTGCCATTGTTTCTAATTGATGAAGGGCCCATAAGCCGAGTTGGCAAACAATTCATTTCAGCCTTCAAAAAAAAAAAAGTGCTTAAAATTGAAAGGGAGGGGTGGGAGGGCATTTAAATGGCATAAACGCCATCTGGTAAACTGATTTTGGAGTTGAACAAATGAATTGCCCTGCACACGCACGCACGATAGAAGTCCATTTCTCTTGCTTGTTTGATTTCTGCTGCGGAGTACATCACGGACAGAGAAGGATTGCTCGTTGGCAAAGAAGAGGCTAATTCGCTAAAGGTCAATTGCATTACCAGCGGGAAAACAACGACTGCAGTGCTGTGATACACAGCGCACAGAGACGACCATCCCCTGGAATTTATTGCACTTAGCATTTATTGCACTCATGCAAACACAGAAAATGCTTCCAATAAGTCTTTTTTATATAGAGCTGTATTGTTATGGGAGCCATGATTGCGCGCTATGATGGCTAAGCGGAGATGGGAGTCATAAAGGCAGCCTGCTGGTAATCAGCACCTCAAGTGTGAATCTGCCAAACACCACTGGCTGAGTAAACACACATAGACACACAAACATGCTCAACAGAGAAGCTCAGCCGGATTTTCTCATCTACACATCAGCGTTCGACCAAATATCCATTCAGTCACGTGTTTGGTAGCAGTGATTACTGTTTTTTAGTACAGATTTTAGTTGCTCCAGAGTGTAAGACACCCACACCCCAAGAAATTATGTCCGCTTACAGAAGAAAATCAGTATGCATATCGCTTTCTTGTATTAGCCACATTATACCATGGCTATGGAAAATACTTGTTTTTGATTGGCTAGCAGGGGTGCATTAATTCCTCATATCAGGATACCTCGTTTACGAGAAGATTCCATATGAACGGCCCACCCTTGTGATATTCACCATTTCAGAAGTCAATTTTTTCTGAGGTTTTGCCACAGTGTTGATATTTGTCAATATGGCGCAGGCCTTGGAAGTTAGTTCGGGTTAGCGGTTGTTGCTTATTATAATTACAGTGTAATTTTAGTCCTTCTGAGTCATTTCTTAGTAATTTACTAACATATCTGAGGAAAATGTTGATATTCCTGATGGTTTTGTCTTATTTCCACCGTCATCCTGCCTTTTCATTGTTTATATAAAAGGCTTAACGGCTAAATCGTTAGCCTCACTCAGTAGCTAGTTTATTCTCAGCATCCTATTCTATTTCACAGTGGCCTAGCAACAGTTTTTTCTCATGGCTTTAACCACTTGAACGGCAAATTTACGAGTTCACTTTAAATGCACCAACAGTTCTTAATGAATGATTCTGATATGATGAAGCCATGTTGGAATGTAACCATAACAATGAGCATAAATAATCTAGACCTATATTTACACTCCACTTTTGCCTTTGCTGTTGCACTGCTAAACAACATTAAGAAGAATAAATGACATGGATTTACACAGGAAGGCTACAGTGCATGGAAAAGGCAACACGATGCACTACGTAGCCATAACAACAATCGTATAATGGTAGCCTATTGATATGTGGAGAACTAGAATGTTAGCCAAATAAAATGCGAGTTTTCTATTTTAATATCATTCAGGTATAAGTAAGCAAAATGTACACAAAAGCCTCCCTCTGTCCATCAGTTATTTTATAGCAGTGTCTTTGTAAGTCACTTTATAAGTAGCTTTTGTTCGTTTTTGCTCACTGCTACTGTGATAATGCTCATTTACGCCTGTGGGATTCTCAATGTTACTGTATGTTAGCGCCAAACTAACAGTAGTGTACTCCCCGTACCTGCTAGAGTAGCATGCCTACCGTAAAAACACTAACAAATGGAAATATAATTAGGCTAGTGGAAAAATATAATACATACGTTTTGTTATAGAAGTCATAGCACCTGCCGCAAGGTAGAAACCTAGTGGAGAAAAAAAAAAACTTTAATTAAGTTGTCCATGCAAAAGCCAGCCTGTGGTTATTTGTTGTCTCATAATTCATTGTAATTCATTATCTAACTGTTTCCAGCTCCTAAGCTACAACTATCAGACTCAATGTGAGGCAGCATCAGGCTTTTCCAACTCCGGTTGATACTGTACTACCTTTCTTTTCATCTTTTTTATCCTGCATTCCTTAACTGTCTATATTTGACAAAATTCTCCTATTCTACCACTTCAAAGCCAAATCCCTCAAACTTGGTATGAAGCTTTAGGGTATTGACTCACACTTTACTGGAGGTTTTTTTTTTTTTTGGTGTTCTCATAGTCTACTCCTAGCCTCAATTTTGACCACACAGACCGTCTTTTGTTGTTTGAACTCCTTTCACTTCTCGACGCTTTCAGCTAGTTTCCACAAACTTGGTATAAAGTTTAAGACTATAATAACTTAAGTTCTTCATGCTCATTTCTGTTTGTCTGCTTTTTCCTCTATATCGTTGTCTTCTTTTTCATTTTCCTACTCTGCATAGACATGCACTTATTTTGCCACTGCTACAATTTTCAAGAGAAAGCTGCAAAATGATAGCTTCTTACATTTGTTACAGACGTTTGCATTTTTTTTCTCTGTCTAACTTAAAGGTGCATTTTGTAATTCTTAAAAGGGTTTCTCGACCTGCAACAATTATATCATTTTAAATATACCTTAGAAAAGTGTGATTCGTATAATTGCCATGCAATGGATCTCACTAGTTTCTTCATTTCAGACGTCTGTTTTACATTTTTCGAATCCAGAAATGGCTGGAACAGAGCTTCTCAGCCCCACCCCATTTTTCTGAAAAAGGCTGCTTACAAGTTTCAAAAGGGGATTGGGAAGGAAGGGTTGGAGGAGAATGCTTATATAAATACTTTCATTGCAATTGCATTTCACTTCACAGGCAGCAAGGGTCTCTAAAAATGACTAACTGCTGCTTTAAAGTTTTCTTGCCGAAATTTGCCGGATTATTTACTGTTATGAGGTTCACTCGTATATTATGTCATTACAAGTGCAGTTCTAATTCAGTCATCACTATATTTTTCATGATCTAGCTTTATGTTTTGCTGAGTTTCAGCATGTGTCCTTCCCATGGGCAGCAGACGCAAGTTCTGCTGCGGTCTCTGCTGGAAACACAAAGCTGTTGCAATTAGCCACGGCCCCGTGTGTCAACTGTCATGTCTGCTGATATCAGCTGCTGATGTCAGCAAGGACAGTGCCTCAGGTGATCCGAGCTGAGACAAAGGGCCATGCCGAGGTAGGATAGCCGTTGCTCTTCGGCGGACGTATTGATATGCACCTGCCCTGCAGCCTTTATAGGTAACAGGGTTAGCAGGCTCCCAGGAAGCCCCTCCGATGATTGAGGGTTGGAGGACAATTAGTGGATTGTAATACTTATTTTGGAGCAGGTCCCGTATTTCACCTGTCCCAGAGGAGCGGTAAATAACCAGGCCAGCTCGCTCACGCCCTCCCTTAGGCTTCTCCGCTTTAACTATTTGTTCTGGGTCTGTCTTCTCTTAACTATCTTTTTGGTGGAAATCTCAGCATGCATAAGAGGGGTGGGAATCTTTCTCATTCCTCCCAATGTCAAATAATAACCTAAAGATATTATTCGTTACTTTGATCACCACCCCCATTCACATGCACACACTTATCTTAAAATGCTGTGCTTGAACTGCCTGCCTGGAGTGAACCAAGCATGCGTTCAAAGGCTCCAGTTGTTCATCTTCGATAACCACTCTGCTTTCGGACATAGCAAAGGTGCTCTCCGCCCAGTAGCTCTCGGCTTCACATAGAGATAGTACATAGAGTTCTTGTGAGGGCTCGCAGAAGTAGGAGAGTCACTGCTACTGTGTTTCAGAATAAAAAAGGAGGGTTTGTATGCAGACCGGTGGGCGTGTCTTGGAGTGGGACAGATGGGCGTATCTTTGCACCCATAAATTAACTCAGACACGTAAAAGTAAAAGTACTTTTATGATTGCTCTTAAAGAGGTAAGGTGTTCTCAGATATCCTTTCTTTAGCTTACGTTATCCAGCTAGCTAGCATTAGCAGTGATAATTATGAACATTTATAAATTGGACTTAAAAATCCCCTCAGAAATCCTGTCAAGTTAGCTCATGTTAGCCAGCTAGCTAGAATTAGCAGTAAAACATTATAAACTTTATTATGAATAGGACTTTAAAATCCCTGAAAGATCTTATATTGGTGCTAAACTATGCTGTTATTTCATCTTTATGTTCTGTGGTGTCTACTGGCAGGACTAGAATGGAGGAAAGGATTTGTGAGATCTAAAAGTGTGTATTGACCCTGAGTTTCACGCCAGCCTGCTGAATGTTGGGCCATAAAATCGAGGACAGGTGAAAACCCAGGGCTTCTGAGTCCCAGCTCTGGGATAATGCATATTTTTAGTATAGACCTCAATTCAGCCCCATGTTCCAAGCACGACTTCAGCGTTGAGCTTTTCCCGCTCAGTGACACGAGCTGTGTCGCCTGGCATCTGCTTTGATTGGTGAGCAGTCAGTACCTGCCACAAGTTTGCCTGTTTCCTCTCCGCATGCACAGAGTGCGCCGCTCTCATCTCCCTCAGTGTTCTGTGCTCCGGATGCTAAGCATCCACCACACCTCCGCACTTTAACCAGCTCCAGTAAACACAGAGGAAGGTGGTAAACCGACCCTGCATCCATCAACAGATTCGGCTTAATCTTAATGGAGAAAGAGCAGAGATTGCGTTAAGTTCTGCTTCAAGGCCAAAGTGCCTGATGTTCCGACAACGACTGACAGCTCTAATGTTTTTCCATGCCATAACAAGCACCTCTGCAATGCAGAGAAGCTTTCCTGGTGTGTTTGAAGTGTTCTGTGCCCTAAGGTAATGCTCTGCGATGAGGGCTCCAGCTCCTCGCGCATGCCTCTACATTTCAGAGTAGATCATTAACACATGGCAGGGGGAAAGCACGGCTCAGATGCAAGCTGAAAGGGAGAGTTCTAAAAGTATGAACAAAAATGCTCAAACTAATTAATATGCAAAAAGTCTGTGGCCTCAGATGATGATTAAGTGTTGCTGATTAATGGCATATTTAACAATAACAAATTAATTCATTGAATCGTTATTACTTATTTGATATTAGATAACATATTTACAAATATGATAATAGCGTTTTTTTTTTAAATACATGGTGTTATAATGGCCATTTTATCAGGTATACCTACCATGTAGGTCACTTTTACTGACTGTAGCCCATCTGTTGCTATGCACAACTGATGGAGGTCCTTTCCCATTGATTGACAGGATAGAGGTGGCCCTGACAAATTCTGCATGACCACAGATGGGCTGCAGTCAGTAATTGTATTCAAACAAAGTGACTTATATTCGAAGTGTTACTGATATAAAATGACCAGCGCGTGCAGGTACAAGGTAGGTAGACCAACATGCAATATATTTGAAAAAAAGGTCTCTTAATGTTGCTTCATGCATTGATAGTTTTGCAGGTGTGCTATATTCGTGCTGCACTGAAAATGATCATCACTTTGCAGTTCATATACCACCATCAGCGTTTCAGTTGCAAGTCTACAGAAACATGTTGCTTCATTTTCCTACAAACAAACAAGTGTGTTCTGACTGTGCTGCCTGTTGGGTGGTGATGCTCTATTTACTTTGATGTATGATGTTTTACTTGTATTCCTGTTGGTTAACCTGTGTGCTCTCTTTTTTCGTTTTTCCTTTTCTTTTTTTTCTCCTGGGCTTGTTGCAGGTCTTAGTTGTGTGTAAATGTCTCTTTGCTCATTGTTTTCGTTTGTTTTCTGTCCCCCCGTTTCTTCTGTTTTTGCATGCCGTTCTCCTGTTCCCCTCCTCCCACCGCCGCCTGTCACACCTCTCCTCGTGTGCTCAGACGCTGCGCCCAGCACTGAACCCGCTGCTCACGGTTGGTACCTCTCCCTCCTTCTTCTGCTAGCCCAGCATGCCTGGCACTGCATGCCAGCTGATCTCCGAGCACCGCTTAGTGCCCCCTGCCTCTGCAGGCAGCTGGAGACAAGTGCGGCACCGAAATGACGAAAATGCCATGTTGTGTCACTGTCCACCTCGTCCATCTGTCTGTATCTGTCCGCCCCATCTGTTTGTCCTGCTTGTCTTGTGCTTGTCATCGTCTTTTGTGTTTGTTTCTGGTCTTTGGCGCTTGACTCTCACACACCTACAGGTTTGGTCGTCTAATGAGAGTAGTCGCCCGATAATTCCATCTTAGGCTGCATGAGTCTCTTAAGTCCTTGTTGACAGTTTGCCTTGTGAGTCCTCATGCTGCTCCCATCACACTCCCCTAATCTGCCTGCAATCATTTCCCATGAATTTAGATGCTGTCCAAATGGCTGATTTTTTTTTTTATTTGCCGAGAAAGCGAAGGAAGACTCTTCGCAGATGGCATTGTACCTCAGGAAGAGAGCTTCATTTGCATAACTAACAGGCTTTATAATATTTCACAATACTTGAATAATTTCATTTCGTCATGACGCATATTTATGTATAACGCATATGTAAAGGTTTGATACAAAGATATTTCACTATCAGGTCACCTTTCCGTGTAATGACATGCCGCAGGTAATTTAACTCATTTTTAATTCTATGTTGCACCTTTCTCTACAACTCATACACACACAGACGTTATTTCTGGTTCTGAAGACTTCGTTTGTATTTTATTTTATATGCGGAGCTGCATGTCTTCGTTCAGGTGCACATTTTAATATTTAATATTTGAAAAAAGATTGAGTCTAATGCAAGAGGTACATCTAAAGGTGAGATCCATTCTTGTACACATCTATAATGCAGAAGCGAGGTGTTTGAAGAGTAAACATGATCAGACCTGGATGTATGGATGCTGAATAGAGCGCACAGTGCCAGGCTTTAATTGAGCCATGGTACAGTTTACTGCTTTTTTAAATACCATGTCAGGAGGGCAGCATTAACCTTGTGCCGTTACATCGCTCCAGCACTGACATGACGTCGCGTGGAATTATTGGAAGCCACAGAACCAAATCTTGTGCAATTTCCAGCCTTCAAAAAGGACCTGAAAGAGCGGAACGTGAAATAAAATACGATTTTTTATCAAATACAGCAAAGTGGTTTCAAATGTACTGCTTCATATCTCTGCGTAACTGAGCTATTGCCTTATAGAGTCTTTATACATCTGTGTAAAGGAAAAAATTCCTATTTATTTATGATGTTATTATCAGACCGCTATTTTCAGAATTGACATGCAAGAGCGAGTATGACCTGTTGCAAACAGGCATCTCTGGTAATCTCAAGAGCCTTGTTTGTGTTGCAATACATATTGATTTTGTCATAATCCATACACAACATTCATATTACTTCCAGCAAGCTCAACATTGAGGGTCAAAATAATCCCAATAATTTAATTAATAATTTATAATGCTGGTCATTACAATCATTTAGCTTGTATACTCATTAACTATCTTCTCACTGCTGGTTATTACAATACCAGTAAACTGGTAAGTAGGTTTGCTCATATAAAGAAGTAACGCATAAAATTTATAGCATTTATGTGTCAGTCTTATTAATTAAATACCAGGTTAATTAAGCACCTATGCTTTAGTGCTGTTAATTAGGTTGCATTTTTGTTCCATCGTGCAGCCTTGCAGAGAAGACAGTCCTTGATTATCTATCACCTGCACATATTCAGTTATCTTTATATTTAAAATTTAGCTGTAGATCATTAGCTTAATTAACTAATGATTAGCTTAATTAATTGGGTTAAAGCTTAAGTACTGGTAAGTTCCTGTTTTTTTTCTAAATATCGGTTCATTTGCATTATAATAACCAGCAGTCAGTAGATAGTTGATGAGTATATAATCTATTAAGTAATGATAAACTAAATTATCAGTTAACATTAACTCAATCACTCATATTGCATTATGCTAAATACATAATAATCTATTACTTGGTAATAACGAAGACATATATATTATAGGCAAACAGCATAATAAATGATGTGACCCTTCAATGTAAAGTGTTACCAGCTTTTGATATAATGGCTATAAAGAGCTAAGCTCCATTACAGAATTGAGCCCGGTACCCAGGAAAGCGTGTTTGTATGCAGTGAAACGCATCCCTGTGCCCGCCTCTAAACTATCTCTCTTTTGCATCTTGTCGCCCAGTGTTTGCTTTTACGTGCTTCTCTTTTGTAGCTCAAGCACATACCATGTTTACCATCTCAAGCTTAAGTACTAGTAGATTCCCATGTTACTTCTTAATATGAGCGAACCTTCTCATTAATTCATTACATAACCAGCAGTCAGTAAGTAGTTAATAAGTATCTTGGCTATTAAGTAGTGATAAACTAAAGTGTGAATTTAGTGACTTAATCGCTTATTGAGTAATGCTAAATACATAATTTATTACTTGGTACTAACCATAGGCGTAACTTGCGCTGGGGTCGCTGGGGACGCTGGGGACATGTCTCCACCACTTTTTAATATGCCCGGTTTTGTCCAGGCCACTTTTGAAAGTATGGTCCGTTAAAAATCTTTTTTTAATAATAGCTTGCTGCAGAAACTGATCCAAAAACTTTCTAAAAATATCAGTTTAGCGCTATTCACAGTATTAATTTCTCAGGGTGGCGTCTGTAATAAATGTCTCCTTTATGACAAAACTCTCTCGCATCCGGTCGGCTATAAATTAATAAGGCACGAGAGAGTTTCTTGCGAGTTTTCTTTTCTGCGTTTCATGTTTGCGTCACACACGGCGATATGACCACATTATTGTATCATCCTTTTTGGTTTTATTGAAAACTACAATCATGATATTGTGGCATATGTGGATATAAAGTGAGGCTTTATACCAGCTGTAGCTGTCATTAATGGCCAATTTACACAGCCTGCAGCATCGCGCTCTTTGTTTTACTTTCTATTTTCTTCTAACGGGTTCTCTGTAAAGATACAATGTAGGTGATGTAAACCATAGCAACTAAATTTTAAAAGACTTCCAAAGCATCCATCATTCTGTGATTGCACTGAAAGTGTTTAAAAAGCTGGTGTGTATTCAAATACTGGTTAAAATGGAAGCGTATCCTTTCCGTGAGATGCGCTTAATACAGACGAGTATTTTTTATTTTTTTTGCCCCATCATAATTCTGGTCCGCAGCACTTTTCAAAACAAAGTTACGCCCATGGTACTAACTAAGATATGAATTGTTGATTAATGTATTTATTATGGGCAATCAATGACTTGAAATGACCGCATAATCAATGATCGCATAATCAATGACTGCATAATTAAATATTGTAAATACATGAACTTTAATGTAAAGTGTTAATGGCTGTGAAGTTCTAAGCCACATTTTTTTGTGCAGAATTTATTGTATGTGTGCAGTGAAATGGATCCCTGTGCCCGCCTTTAAACTATCTCTCTTTTGCATCTTGTCGCCCGGTGTCCGTTTTTACGTGCTTCTCTTTTGTAGCTCAAGCACATACCCTGTTTACCGTCTTATTTTCTCGGCTGCGCTACTTTCACTATTTGGAAGAGTTCTCTCTTCTCTGATAACAGTCTTTTTTACTCTCTCTGGTGTAGCCTAGCAACAAGCTGTTCAAGGAATAAGGGAGGTTTTCAACTGATGTCGTGGGGTGAGAGGGTGTGTGTGTGTGTGTGTGTGTGTGTGTGTGTGTGTGTGAGGGGGGGGGTGTTCCTCAGCAAAGAAAAGCCAGCACATTACCACAGAAAGTAGTCCCATTTGAGTATTTTGCCTGTATTGTGTGTTTTGCCACCACTTTTTGCCTTTGTCAGGAGAGAAACGTATAAAAACGGTTTGCACTATTTGAGCCCTCTGACTTGTTGAAAAATTCCGTCTGTAATGCCCATCTTGTTATGTGAGCACGCCATTCAGCGAAGCCGAGGCAGGAATATGAATCACGCAGCAGGTGAGGAGAAACATGGCTCTGTGGGTCAGATAGATCAAATCCTTATCAGCGTGTCAGTCCTTGTCATCCGCCGGCTCTGTATTCTGACGCTCGCGCCCGCTATTAATCGCTCCTCTCTCACCAGAACCAACATGTACAGTATTTACTGCCACACACACCCCCAGCCGTGTGCCTCATAGCCTGATTTATCACTATAATGTCACTGTTTTCAAAGCAGTAAATGGAGAAGATCTTTTGTCCATTTTCTCTCCTTCTATTACAACGAAGGGATCCCAGATGAATGCTGATTGCGAGAGCCCGCTCATACTGTCGGGTGCCTCTCTCTCTCTCCCATATTACTGCATCCCATCCCAGCATGCTCTTCATTCTCCTCTTCATTTTCAAACCAGATGATTGAACACCCTTCACTTCTTTTTTTAAATTTTTTTATTTCTTCATCCCACTGTACATTCAGACCCAGTAAACACGGGGCCAGCAGGTCTCAGGCACTCGCTCGGTGACACGTTTTAAGTCATCAGACAGCAAGAGCATCAGTAAGAAGCCAGGTGTAACAGAACCTCTGTGAGGTGCTTCAGATCCCATCAGATATGAAATTACCGCACGCTAGCGAAGTGCAAAGTAAGGCTGTTTTTTTAAGGCTGAAAAACTTTGCAAAAACACTTTCTTTTCTTACATACTCAATTCAACCGAATTGGGTTGCTACTTCCCTTTCATACCGGATGAGAAAATGATTTCCATTTTTCCATGTACTATAACCAAATTTCTGCTTCAACTTTGATAATACCAATTTATGAATAATGTCTTAAATTTTGTCTTTTGAATGCTGAAGTCGCCGAAACAAAGAAACAAAGCCTGTAAAATGAATAGCAGGCTTTAGAAACATATGAATAGAAAGCTGCAAGTACCACATGCGAAGTCAAAATTAAGCAAGGGCTTAGTGAAGGCTTTTCTCTTGCCTTTTCTCTCCATATCTCCCTCCACCCACCCCCCATCCGTAAAGCTAAGCCTCATCCTGACATGAACTTAGCTGCCACTGATGCAAAGCTGTTTTACATGCCAAAACTGACAGTTTTAACTGACTGTCCTTTAACTGATGATGCCCCTTTTCCTTCACGTTGTAAATGAAATTTTGTTTTCAGATTTTGGCTTAATTCCCAAATATATATAACCAGGTATTATATATATATATATATATATAAGATATATAACCAGGGTGTCACGCGTACGCTGCCTTGCGGTGCGTGTGGTCACTATGCGACGAGTGCCACGCGCTTTGTGTGTGTGTGCGTGTGTCTGTGCAGCCCCGCCTCTGTCTAGTTTCATGAAGTGTGCTCAGCTGTTTCCCGTTTGTGTACCCCTATAAGTATCCTCATGTTTCTGAATTCAGTGCTGATTGTTGTTAATGTCATGTGGTCCCGTGTTTATGGAACTCCGTTTTTGTTTCGTTATAGTTTGATGTGGTTCCTGTTTAGTTTATGTTCAAAAAAAGGTTTAAGTAAATGTTGTTGAGCGGCTGCGCGATTGTGTCTCTCAGTCAACCGCGAACACGACGTGACACAGAGGCACAATACTAGCTACGTTTCCATTGACTTTACGCCCGTAATGACTTTATGCCCATTTTGCTGCTGGCAGCTCATTTTCATCTAATTGACTTTTGACTTTTGCTTTTTTAAAATACTTTAGGTAATGAGGTAATTTCCCGCAAAAAGTGCTGTCACACATGTTTTGCTTTATCGGAAAAATGCGTTTGACACATTTCCATCAAGAACAAATTGTGTACACTTTCTTTTGTTTGGCTTCCACAACTTTTCCATCACTGACTGATAAGAGAGACAAAAATAGAACAGACAGAATCTACAGGCGACTAATTATTATTGGCCAATTTGTTATCATTTGTATGTCTCAGCTAATCTTCTCAGTGAGCAACATCCAAAGGCGGCGACGCAAAATTGAAGCTATTAATCACATGGAACTACAAAAAAACAGCCCTCTTAAAGTGCCATATTTTCACAGCAAATACAGATGTCACATTATCTTCTAGAATTAAGCTAAGAAAATTCCTTGTTTCCTCATTAGTCCAGCTGTACCGCTCTGCTGACATCCTGCTTTACCGGCTGGTTTTGTTGGTTTGCTGCAGAAGAGCAAACCAAAGTTGCTATTTCCATTACCTACATTGGCAAACATTTCAAACCTTTTGGATGACTTTACTGATGGTATGATGGACAAAAAAAAAGTCATTTTGGCAGGTGTAATGGACATTATTCAGGTTGTGAGGTTGGTAGGGCAGAGGTTGCTATCATGTACATCTACTAGTTGCCTTTCTAATGCACTTTATCAAATGTATGCAAGTAGGTAGTCACTCCCCCACTAGGTTTATGGATTATCATAGGCCAAGAACATCACTTTAACTATGTTCACTTGTTCAATCTTCTGAGACTAGCATTTGCTCTTTTGTTCTCCTTTATCAGCTGGCCGAAAAAGGGCAGGCCAGTAACGGTACTAGAGCGGTGGTGCAAGTCGATGCCCAACCGGCGCTCTAATCCTCTATCTGAGAGGTGAACCCGATGGAAAGGACACACCTGCCAACATGCCTGTCAGGCCCGGTGTGTGTGGAGGAGATAATTGACCAGACTCTGAACCACAGGGAGCGTCATAGCAGAATGCAATGGGATAATGACCACTTTGCTCTCAGCTGGACGGCATCAGGTGAAGCAGAAGACTTTACGCCTTTAATATCCTTGAATTATCACATGCAGACGCCATTACGGACAGAGATTTCATCAACAACAGGAAGTTTCCGCCACAGCTTCAAGACTTCAGGACTCGCAGACTTTCTGCAAGCCAGCCTTATTTTTCTCTCCCTGCTTTCTCCTTTCTCCTTTCATGATCATAACCTCATGCTTTCATATGTGGCTGTCAGAAGTGCTTTATGCTGATGTGTTGTCATGTGAGCAGCATTAGGGTGGGATAGGTAGGACTGCCTGCAGGCCCCTCAAAGGTGATGCACATATGCTGCACTAATTAGTCTGGGAGGGTGGACTGGGACGAGCTCTGTGCACTAAAGCACACACAAGCCTCCCTAACTATCTGTTCTCCATTCACCACTACTGGCTGGTCAGCAGAATGTTGAGGGCAAGTGTGGATGAGGTGCTGCATCTAGAGAGGGAGGACAAGCCCAGGCCTGAGTCTACGCTGATTCCCCAGCAGACACTGCTCTACATGTTCAGTTTGTTCAGGAATTTAATCTACAGTAATCTCCACCGCCTCACCTTTAGCCTGTAAGCTTCAGCAGCCTCCCATGCACTACTGCCGCCGCTCTCTCCCATGCTTCCTCATACTGGATCTGACCTTCTCAACTTTTTGCCACTTATAAGCTATAATACTAATGTTAAATACATAATCCACCCCTCCTATTTGATCTACCTGGAAATTAAATGTCCCTTATCATCAATTAAGTGTCTTATAATAGTTCAAAGTCAGCCAAGTGATAGAAATGCCCATAGACTCCTCCCTGCTGTTACAGTTACTATAACTGGCCAAAAAGCCCATGCTGAGAGCGGGAAAACTTTTCGCTCTGTAGCCTACGCTCTGCTGCGGTGAGCCAACTCTCGTTTGATGTGAGGACTATATCAGAGACACACCTGTTCAGGCTTCCACCCACTCAGGAAGCCAAAGGTTTTCATTTGCACCATCAGGAGCTGGCTTACCTACTGTGATCTAGACCTACTGTGGGGACTAGACCAACCCAGTTCTGAAAGCAACCTAAATTTCAGTAAAAGCTCTGCAAAATGATTTTTCAGGACCCATGCTAGCAGTGTCCTCTTACAAGGCACCTGCTGACATTTTATTCATCTCTTTCTCCCTACTGATGTGAGGCTGCTTGTGGAATTCAAAGCCATTTACTTTGCTGGGTTTGTAAAAAGGCGGCAAGAGTATGAGGGCAGCTCTCTAATCCGCACTGAAACCCAGCCTGTCGAGATGAAATCATGGCTGTTCTCCGCGGCAATTGGCCACGTTGAAGAGGACGACTGGTTTCCTGTCGACCAGGTAGGAGAAATTAGCACTGATCCCACTACCCTGGAGAAAGGAAGAAAGAGTCTAAGGAATAGGCCGAGCCTGTGCCTAGCTTTGTATGGTTCCGTGGAAGGGACATTTTATCCTGGATTAGTCTTGACAAACCTCACTTCTCCTCCATCTCACAGAACAGGGCAATAGCAGTCCCTTGTGTTGAAGGTGTTGTTCTCAGATTTGCATAATGTTGGACTGAAATTAATGCAAGTCACTCCGCAAAGCTGCTACCGCAATCCAAGGCTTTTCTGTTGTTTGAAGGACAGACGAGTAAAACAGCCAAAAAAAAAGGAAGCCTTGACTACATTTACATTCCATTTATCAAGAAACACAGAAATTATTAGAAGTGTGGTACGAAGGGTCCCAAATGTAAATCTTCTCTGTGCACTTCAGGAAGTCCTCAGACGCCCATCAAGCTACAAATCCATGGAGTCTGGTCATCTGGTGTAGTTTGTCCTCATTCTGCTCTCCTGCCTCTTGTCACCCCTCCTGGCCCAGTTCTGTCCACCCCTGCATACTGTAAATATGGCTCTGTGGGGGCTACCGTGGCTGGCAGTAATGATAGAGCTCCAGGATGAGAGGGGTGGCCAGCATAAAGGATAAGATGAACAGACACTGAGCAGAGAAAAGGGCACCTCGGAAGCTAAGTCAGTTATGGCTCCATTGTTTTTCTCTCTGTCTGCGCATGATTGCATTACCGAGACATAAAAGATAGGCTTTGACCCTTTGAAAGTGTGAGATACAGCACAGCTCAGTAATGGGTTCCTTCCCATAATGCTGTTGTGACCGCTAGCCTGCTGTCGCTATCCATGCCTAAATTGCCAGATAAAGCAGTTGTGGTTTTGAAAATCAGATAAGGATTCATTCTGATTTAGATTTGTGTTTGTATTTAGAAAAGGCCTCATCAGGTTTCTTTATTTCTGATGTAATTAGATTTTTAATATGTTTAACCAGCAACCTTTCAGAATAACCCCAGAGATTTCATAGGAGGAAATTGAGAGGAAATTGAATTGAATCTAGCCAGGGTTTGTCATCGACAATGGGCCGTGCTGTAATGTAATCACTAATTATCACAATTTGTCAGAACAGAAAAATTGAGATAGGGACCCTTGTTCTTAACATACTTGTCTCAAGGGGGTCTTGTTGTTTTCATTTGCATTCAGATGACATGACATATTTGGACAGATGTATAGTGCCGTGAGGACTACCCAAATTCTATCTGAAAGGTTTTTCCAGATTTAATGTTGCTTGCCTGCTACATGGATTTCCTTATGTTATAGTCTTCATTGAATAATGGTAAATTTGCTAAATGGAGCTACAGATTGCTGCAGGCTGCAATAACTATAAACTAGGCTGCTAAAGGGTGGCATACTGCTTTATACTCAAACCCATTTTCCTCAACTACACGAGTTCCCATTTCAATGAAATATCTCAATGGAAAATGCATTCCAATACAAATTTACAATGTGGAACCAATGCATACCTTTAGGTGGGTACAGTGGGGTAAAACATTATACACAAGCCTCCCATTTAAGTG
The DNA here is from genome assembly GCA_028565825.1 of Olivaichthys viedmensis. Classification (NCBI taxonomy): domain Eukaryota; kingdom Metazoa; phylum Chordata; class Actinopteri; order Siluriformes; family Diplomystidae; genus Olivaichthys; species Olivaichthys viedmensis. Next base: position 11,008,961 of record JAOUQW010000019.1, on the reverse strand, counting down.
ACAGGTAAAGATTGGGTCAATGAGATTTTTAATTACATTTCCACAAAGGCACAGGACTGCTTCTGGGCTGGAGGGACACAGGTAAATGCAGACAGGCTTTGTAATAACACATCTGTCATCCATCTGCCCATAGGCCCAAGAGCAGAGCTCTTTCATTACAGTCTGCTCACACTCTCACAACGGCAATCGCTATTGCTTAATTAGAAGATTAGAGGATCCAATTAGAAGATCTCCTGTCTCGGAGATCAACACATCCTTTGAAATTAGACACTTTTGTTGCCCTGAGGGTCGACATTTCCTTCTTGTCAATTTGATTGTGCCTGAGCAAGTGCAATGGGTTCTGCCAGCCTGTGGGCACACTGGCCGGGTTATCCTTCAGAAGAGATTTGGATTTCTTAGTAGCATTTACTTTACCAGTCCTGGAGAGCCATTTACCAGAAAGTGTAGGATCAATCGTGCTTACGTGCTTTTCCTAATGTAAAAATCTACTGTTCCTTTCATAAGCCTCTTATATGTTACTCATCACTTAGTGTAATAACAGTACACTTTAATCCAATGTATAAGTAATATGCAGTGGACTGCAGTGTAACCTTATTTCACACCGGGAATCACCATTTCTTTCTGTCATGAAAATGGTATCCAGGGACAGAACAATTTAGGAAATTGCAACAGCCGTTCTCTTGTCTTTTGAAAGTCAGAAGATGACAGTTGAAGAAAAGCTACTTTTTTGGGATCTGTAGATCTTTTTAATCGTTATTTGATCCATTTTTGTATCTTTTAGCAAAAGCTTATCAAGCACTAAATGTTACATCAGCTTTCATCGGTTTTGATGTGGAATGTGCGTTAAATGGTGTTGTATTTAATGAGAGATCTGATTAGAGGGCTTTATTGTATTGTGGAAGAAAACAATGTTGTCTAGTAAAGACAGTTTGATTGCGTATATCAGCAGTGTAATCACAAACAAGTGTCATAATTGACCACACACAATCAAATTTGGGACCATCATTTAGCTTAATGCCATTTGAACAGAGATGTGATGATATTCACAGTGGAAGAGTGAGTGCACTCCGTGTTGCACTTCTTCTTGTAAAATTGAGCTATATAATCAGGACTAAATAATTTTGTGTAAGGAATTAAATTTTAAGTGTAAATTCCGAATTAACAGGTTTCTTTAAAAAACACAATTTCTTAAAGAAAAGTAGTATAAAAAAACAGGCTTTAAGACAGCTTGTTTTTAAATACCCATTTTCCTGCTTATTTTTTCAGGTGTAGTGTTAGATATAGCATTAAACCGTCCAATCTGCCCATAATTGATTGGGCTTAAACTGAAGAATACTCTAATATAAAAATGTGCTTGCTAATATACTTTTAAATTGCCTGCTTTAGCTGGAATACATTGTCACTGGTGGGTGCATTTATAACAAAACTACATAAAACAGAGAAAGAAATGAGCAGGTATTAAAAATTGTAAACTACGATAATAGGTTTAGCAAAGGCCATTCTAATTGTTCACTGGAGGATAGCATCTATTGCTTCTTGAATTTCATTCGAGAAAGTTATTAGAACTGGGCAATGATTGCCCGAATCCACAGTGATAAAACAACGGCTGTCTTAGCCGCAGGAAGTTAAGTAATTACCTGTGAGAGCAAGAACAAATGTAGCTACAGGCTTTAACTCATGTAGGAACACATATCAACAACTTTCTTCTCTTAGCCTGCATTGAAAACAGTGGGAAACATCATGGAGTACTACAAGGTCTTCATCCTCTGTGTGCCATTGAGAATACACAAGCAACACTGTGACCTTTAGTGATGGACAGCAAGAACTTAATGTAGACTTGCAGTGTCTTTTTTGTTAAATTTTATGAATTGTCTTTTTTTTTGTCTTATATCAAGATGTAGAAAGTCAAAGACATTCACAACTGAAGTCAAGATAAAGGCACTACATGTAGGGGGCATGCTGTATGATCCTGATAAAGGAAGAGAATACCTGGATCAATACATAATAGTTTGGCTTGCTTTATCTCAGTGTCCACCAGACACCATGTTCTAAAGACCATAATGGTGTGAGCGTGATGACAGACAAGGTCACACCTTTTGTTTCCTCTGCAAGTCTGAGGATGTGCTCCACAGAAACACTGCTGCATTTATTTAACAACCTTCTTTGGTCAATCGTTCAACTACAAATCAGCTTTATTGTCTCGGGTGACTCCTAGCCGGTAAACATGAACTCCATCATGAGAAGCCAGTTTAAAAGTGAACCAGCATGGAGGCCCTCTGAGACCTCTCCCGAGACCCATACAGCGAAGTGTGTGCTCTTCTGATGCAGGCCAGATTGCTTGTGCACTGGTACTTCACTGGTATGGTATCACACCCAGCTTTGTTTGTTTGCTCGCTAGCTTTGCGTCTGCTGGTTGTCTTCATTTGGACTTTGGACACCGGAATTAAATGTCAGCCTCAGGTTTCCTCATCCCTTTGTGCTGCTGCGAGAGGGTTCTTGTGGAAGGTTTGCGAGGCTGTTAGTTCTGTCCATTACATCACCCCTCTTTCATATCATCCTCCTAGTGGGTTTAGTTTGAAGCTTTGCTTCAACTGATGTGATGCCACAGTTGATGTGATGGTTTTGATATTCCCTTTGAATTTACTGTGTATGTGAGCTAAAAGTGAATCAGCTTACAAAGATGCGCCAAAGAGCCCAAATTGATACTAATCATATTTTCCACTCAATCTAAAAGCTAATGCAGTGAATTGATGCAGGCACGTTTGCAAACCATATGGCAGAGCGCAGTCAGGTTCAGAGGAGTTACATAAACACCTGTGTCATAAGGTAACAATTTGCTCTTTTTCTAACCATATTAAAATATGGTCATGCCCACTGCTTACGCACAGTTCTTTGGGTTTCGTAAAGTGCCTGTGTCTTGTGGTACGTAATTCTATCTGGTTTTACACAGGTCCTTTTTTATTTCAGCTACTGGGCTCCATCTCTTACCCATAAGTCAGTCCAGGCCAGAAGTAGGCTTGGTCCCCCTCTGGTTGAGCCTGTAGTGTTCCATGCACTGAGGTTGTCACTCCCATTCCTCTAGACTGCAGCCAGTAGCCTTCGGTGTGGACCCCAGGAGTCCACAACAATCTTACTTCACCACAGGAGAGAGATTCTGGAAAGATTTCGCTGTCCAAAAGCTGGCGATGCTATGCTATGCCTTTGTAGTTTGTGCATGTCGCTGTTTTTCTTTGGAATTATTGTTGTATTTGGGGGAAACTTATCATATGTCTTTACACTGCCAGTCACATTTTTTAAATATCAACCCATAAATTATTATTTTTTTTTTTAATGAGCAGGGGGCGTGTTAATGAGCAGTACTGGTCCTACTGGTCCCCTTAACCATCATAAAGGTAACTTCTAAATTATTGTTATTGTAAGAGCAACTTGCCTGGTAGTATAGTGCCATCCTTCCCAGGAGGCTAACTAACTCCACAGTCACCGGCTACATCCGGCTTTGTAGATTCGTAAGATTCGAGAACCATGCTCTACCTCCTATCACTCTCTCTTCTTACCCTATAGGTATTCCAGTCCCTTACGTCACAGTTAACTGTTCAACATGAATACTTTTTGTGGTAATCATTCACCAATAAACAGGATGCAATACATGTGATTAAACGACTCATTGTAGTCAATTGAGATGAGAGCAAATTTCAGGGGCTTCATTAGGATGCCAATTTCTCAGAATTATTGAATATTCTGGAGGCAAACTGTCTGGATGAGATTAGACGTGGTTGTTTGAGAATTACTCACTTCTAAACCATCTGGCACTCAAATTACACATTACCCAAACCGTTGGCTCACGGTGGACCCTTATTGAATTACAATTCGGTCATTGTGTTAAGAGTGGCTCTGGATACCTGTGTACTGCCACATGCGGCAATTCCTTATTGTTGTGGCTGTTCTATGCACACCCCTTCATTTATCTTTAGACAGAGAGAAAAGTGGAGAGGGGGAGGAGGGAGCATGTATGACTGGAGAGGGAGAGAGAGTGGTAAAATCTCTCTAAGCTGAATGGTGATAGACAGCCCTTTCCCCTGCTTTTACTCCATTTGTTATGTTAATTACTCTCATGTTCAGTCAGTCAAAGAGAATGACATCTCTAGTTTAGCAGAGCCTCTGGTCAGGCTGCCCAGATAGCAAATGAGTGATGGCACAGTGCCGCCCACTCTTACCCCTTTTATCTGGCCAACATACAGATGTGGAACTCGTCAGAATTTGGTTGCCAAGACACAGCCACAACTCCATCTTGATTAGACCGTATCTCAAGTATGATACGAATTATATCAAAATTGAAATGCAGCACAAGCGTTAGATACGGTTGGTTAGGTTTGGACCATTTTGTCCCAGATTCCAAATGCTTTGAAAACCTGCTTTGAAATTAGTTCGCTCAATTATACACTTGCCATTGCCATAACTGAACCTTATGTACCTAAACCTGAGCATATTTGGCCTGGAATCGTCTGGTATCTGGAACAAGGAATTGCATTACTCAAAGGAGTGGTTCAATAGAAGAGATCTGACATTTCTGTAGTCTGTTTATGCCTCCGTCCCCCTTCCAGAGTGCTGCTGGAGCCTGGTTCACATTAACATCTTAATAAGAAAGTGTGTTAAACCATGTCTTTACCTCCTCTTTGACAAGAGTGAATTGGGTGTCAGGCAGATTCCAACTGACTTTAATTGAATCTGCTGTCTGCATGGACAAAAAAGTCTAAAGAAGAAAAAAAAAAGCTACAAGTTTTATCAAGTAATTTTTGGTTGGCTTTGGCAGCTAGCACTGTGGTATTATTTCCCCCTGCTCCCAGTCTCACACACGAGTTGTTTATAAGGTGAGATTGGGTGGGATGTTGTACAAGCACACCGATGTGTGTTTCCACGGTTTTTGTTATCCTCTAATAAGTTGTGGCCTGTCGTTTTTTGTTTTTGAACTCCCCCAGGAAATCCACCAGCTCTCAGATTTAGACCAGAGATGAGTGTGGGAGATTGCCGTGAGTAAACAGGGAGGGCTGATCAACTCCTCGTGACTGGATTACCAAGCGCTGGATTGCCCAGCAGCGCCGGCCCTCCTCACTTCTCTTTCTGAATTTTTGGCCAGGCGTGACGGAACAGCAAATATAGACTTTGAATTGCGCTGGAGGATGCGTGGTTGTCAAATATGGCCTGTCCTAAGATTCGCGTTATTTAGTCCTTTGCTATTACCAACGAGGAGTTCAGCTGTAATATGATACTGAGCTTGCTCTGTCTTCAATGTGAGTGTCTAACAGGGGAAGATGATGTTGACGCCCGGTAGAGCGCGGTCTCCTGTCCATCTCCGACTAAACTCTTTCATTTCCGAACTAAGTGTGAAATATTGATGAACAATTTTGATCCTCTTTTGCACCGTGAAGAACCAATCAAGTCCACAAACCAGCATTAACTTTGGGTTGTCATGGATCCCTACACTTGATCAATAAACTTCACATATCATTACGGTGGGCTGCCTCAGAGGCCTGCCTTGTTCTCGGCCTGAAGTGGTAGAAATCTTTCTTAAAAATGGCCAGTGATTCACATTTTTAGTCCCGAGGGCAAAGTGTATTTCAGTGCCAGATTCATTTGAGGTGTAGTATTGAGCTCACATGCTACAGATATAAGAACATGGACCTTTCAAGCCAAAACCTATTTCTTTTTATGGGAATTGTTGCACTGTTAACTGTTTTATCTGCTTGCCTCACAGCTCTGGTGGTGTGTGCTCGTTTAAGCAGATGGTCAGGCTAATTGGTCTACAAAGCCTAGATTTTCTGAAGAGCTTTACTAATCAAAAACGTCTAATAACATAACCTTTCAAAAAAATACTAATGAACTACGATGTAGAAATGCTGCACACTGTATGTGATTGTATGTTAAATGTTCCATGTACTACATGTAAACTAACATTTTCCTTCTTTATCCAAACTTATCTGTCGCCTGTATACCACACAGCAAGGACTTGAAGCTCCAATTAGAAAGGCCAGTTTTTGGTACTGTAACTCAAGGTCTTTTAGCAGCAGCACTATTTGGCCACTACCATTAAAAAACAAGTAGGGTTTTTTTTGTTGTTGTTGTTGACTCCTCTGCCCTCTGCTAATAAGCTCTAAGCTTGTCTTGGAATAGATGCTGCACAGTTCCCGATTGGGACTTTAACTTTCTTAAAACAGGCTTGCTTTGCTTTGTCAGATTGTAAATGGTTTATGACACGTGTAAATTGCTTTTTAAGACACACTCCAAGGAATGCAAGCCTTTGAGAATCTTCAAAATCCTGCTATGTGCCTGTCTTTTAAGACTTCTGTGTTTTATCGGTTCTTTTTAAGGTGTCCACTTCTTTGTGTTCTTGTCCCAGTAGACTCCAGAGCAGGAGCAGGAGCTCAGAGAGCGGTGGATCATGCCGTTATCGGAGGGGTGGTTGCTGTCGTGGTCTTCGCCATGCTTTGTCTTCTTATCATTTTGGGACGATACTTCGCAAGACACAAAGGTACGTAGCAGCTCATTTCCACACTAATTGTACACCCTTTCAAAGATGAGGTCAAGAGACCTACTAATTATTTTGGACAAGATTTTCCATGGGAAGGACTCTGCGGAGGTGCGGTGACTTGCTGTAGAAATGCTGCGATTGTTCGGAGCTGGCGCGTGGATAAGATTTCTGTCCCCCGGCGTGCCGGGCGGTTCTGTGTTTTTATTATGAAGAGAGAGTCCACTTTTCATCGGGGCTACTGCCTTCATTATCAAGCAGTAGACTGTAGGGACAGGAGTAATACCACTCGGAAATGAAGTTTGAAGTGGCGTTGTTATTCCCACTACCTTGTTACACTTTGAAGGTTAATCCTGTAGTGAATATAAAAATCCAGCGTCTCTGATTTGGAGAGGTTTTCATGGAAATTGAGGAATATATTTTCATAAATTAATGGTGACTTTGAACAAAATGATCAACAGGCTTGTTCTTCAAAACATGGTGCCATGCCCGTTTTGCAGTGATTTGCTGGTTTTAATGGTGCTCATTTGCTATTGCAAATGAGAGCAGCGGAGATGTATTCTGTAATCAAACTGTCTCCCGTGTTTTATCATTTGGAATTGGTTTTGGGGAGCCGGCTACGTTTGCATATAAAAGGCAGCAATACAGCCTGCAGCACTGTGACTACCTAACAGGCATCCCACTGGCATTTTAAAGACTGTGTTGGATCGACTCTCGCTATAAATTAAAGACGCCAATCCAGACAGTCTTTTAAGACCAACTAGTTGCATCAATAAGATGCCCTTGAGAATATTACTTTTATCATCTTTCCATTCTTTGAAACTTTCCACAGGCACCTACTTCACACACGAAGCGAAAGGGGCAGACGACGCAGCCGACGCGGACACGGCCATCATCAACGCTGAAGGTGGACACAACAACTCGGATGAAAAGAAGGAATATTATATCTGATTGTGCAAACCTCTGGTGGTGTTATGATTATTATTATTATTATTATTATTATTATTATTTTGTTTTTTTGGATGGTTGGGATGGGAGGGGCATGGAGGGGTTAAGAATGGGGAATGTTTTATTTGATTATTTTGTTTGTTTTTTTGTTTTTTCCTGGGGATTAAATGGTGTAGACTGCAACATGGACACCTGAGATGATTTAGCCATTACGTTTAAGGAATAGGAGGTCGTGAGGGTAAGGGGTTGGTGGTCAGGGGGGTGTCTGTGGTTACCAGATGTTGTCATGTATCACTGTAGAAAGCTTCACCATTGAACACCTCCGAAACTGCTGGTACTCTTTTTTCTTTTTGTTTTTCTTTCTTTAGTTCCGACCATTTGCAGAAACTTCTGTGCCTTGTTCTGAATTTCTTTTCTCTGCCATGCTTTTGGTTTTGAACTCCGAGTATCACGCTTCCCCACACATTAACGCGCCCTGTTCCTTATAATCATGGTCCTTTACCAAATGTTGCTATCTGCTTTCCTATGAGGGTAAATATATACACAGCGCCTCAAGACACCCCTGCACTGTGTAGGCATCAAGTTCTTCTACTGCAAACCAAAATCACATCACATCCTATCCTCTATACTGTGAGAAGGCCAGGTCACATGGCACCATTTTTAAATCCTTTTTAAATTCCACAACATGTGCATCACCTCTAAAATATTGCTGTATTCAAGAATTCAAATGAGGAAAAGCAAACGTATGATGCGTTAAGACCACCCAATCCCAGTTCCAGTCGGTTCTACACTATTACCATAGAGGACGGGTGCTGATCCTGAACCTGTTTCTATCCCGACAGGCTCGTCTGCATCACTACAGAAGGTTTTTTTGTTTTTTGTTTTTATATATCGTCCCGTTTTTTCCTCAGTTTGTTTTATCAAATTACATGTGCCAGTACATTTGAAGTATTGCTACTGTCTGGAACGTGTATAGGTGCAGACAAATTATTTTCATCTTGACATGCTGCACTTACAGAGGCATGTTGTTTAGTTGCACTCAGCTAGATGGAGTTGAAAGCCTTTTTGTGGATATTTATTGTTTTGGTATGATGTTGTCTTATGGGTTTGTTTAGTTTTTATTTTCAGCTATTTTCATCTGGAGATGTTTAAAAAAAAAAAAATCCATAATGGCAAAATAATTGTCACATAAAAAAAAAAAAAGGTCGAAATGCTTTTATGCTTTTTTGTCTTTCAAATTAGATGCTCTATCTTTCCTGAGCTGGTGGTGATGGTCCTGTAGCACATGCTTATCTGACTACCTAAAAATAGTGGGTCTGTTGGTAGGTTCTAGAGTTTAGTTTCTCACTATATACGACTTGACAGAGTAGGATGCAACCGCAATGTTTATTTTGGACTGTGGGATGTTCTACAACTAATAAGTCTAATTCTAATTATACTACCTAAAGACAAATCTTTAACAGCCAAAATATGTTTACTCATGTAGACATTGTAGTTACATGGTAATGATGAGGAGCCCCAGCTGTGATACGGTACATATCAATATGGTACATATGACTTCATTAATTACCTCTAAGACAAAGAAAGACAGCCTTTATTGTCACTTATACAAGTACAGTACAGTGAAAAAATTTTCTTCGCATATCCTGGCTTGTTAGTAAGCTGGGGTCAGAGGTCTAGCTTTATTAACAGTGCAGCTAATACCTGAGCGGTGACATTAATGTTTTAAGAGAAACTGGCCGAATTCAGTCAGAGGTTTTTACTGAACAAACATGGCAACTAACTACGTTGTCAAATTAACAGTTAGAACAATGATCGCCAACTTTGCTCCTGGAGATCTACCTTCCTAAATACAGAATTCAGTTCCAACACTCTTCAGATATTCAGCCTACTTGATTAGCAGATCAACTCTGTTGGTTTAGGATCGTAACGGAATTCTCCAGGGAAATGGTTGGTAATCATTGGTCCAATCAAAACCAAATCATCCTTTGAGTTACAGCCTTACCATGGTCCTGCTACAAGGCGTAAGTGGAAATGTATGATTGTGTGTGACGTTTCCATTGTGGACTATTCGAAAGTCTGGTGTCTTCGACATGATACCATTTTACTGATTCAGTGGTCTTTAGACTGGGTCGGTGTACATTTTGTTCAACTCGATATGTTAGCCCTATTTTAAATGGGAGCGTGAATTGAGAAAATTGGCTTTCCAGAGCAACAAGTAAGATTTTTCTTTACATTTGAAAATCAATAAATGATGATAGTCAGAGCTTCATAAATTGGACCCTGGCCCTCAGGCTCACTTCACCAGCATGAAGATGAACACTGTCACGATTGTTTGAATGCTGCCAAGGTGCTGATGAAACATGAAAGGGCCAGACAGGAAGTTGGACTAGTATCACTTAAAAGCTCCCAGGACTGGTATATTCTAAAGAACCAATAGCATACTCAGACAAAGCAGGATTATGTATTTAACCTTGCGTGCAGCTCCTTGAACACTGAAAACTGAATCGATTTGAACATTCCAAGATGGTTTGGAGCAAATACACGAAGTAGAACTGATCAGCCTGAGATGTATATATGCTCATCACTACTGTAACTTGCACTTTCGTCTTTCACCTTCTGTATATCACCCTGTACGGCTGAAGCTAACAGAAAAGGGAAGTGTTGAACCTGACACTCATTTTCTACAATTCTATGGATCAAACACATCAAACAGACTGGCTGAAACGGTTGAAAACATGAAGAAAGCAGGGCCTTCTTCCAAGTGCATACCTTAACCTCTGGATAATAATTAAAAAAAAAGAAGCTTCATTTCACTCGCGTGAATATATATAGGCATCGGTAGCTCAGCCGACAAAAGTGTATGTGAATGTTGTTTTCCCAAACATTCTACTCCGACTCTTCCTCTTATGTTAAGTGCAAACCGATTAGTGTAAAGCTGAAGGTACTGTTTAATGAAGTTATGGTTTTACTCGTTACATCGTGTTATTGAGTAGATACCAATGATTTGTGCCCTGCTGACCTCTTGTGTGTAAATAGGACAAATGAGGTTAAGGAGGAGAAATCACCGTCACGCTTGCTTTATTTTGTTATTTAAAAACGTCCACTAAAATTTCCAGTATGTATTTTACCATTTAAAAAGCCTAGATTTCTTTATTCGTTACCATTTTATAGCACAGTACAGAACGAATGTCTTACAGCTACAAGGTGTAAAGTGGAAACGTACGATTGTGTGACTTTTCCATAGTGGATGTTGTGTAGCTTTGGTCAAAAGTCTGGATCTCAAAAGTCCATCCTCGACATTTGCATTCGTGAAAAAACATGATACCATTTTACTGAGTCAGTGGTCGTTTAGACTGGGCCGGTGTACATTTTGTTAAATTTGATATGTTAGACCTATTTTAAATGTGTCGGTTGTGGTCTTTTGAGGACTTGATTGTTCAAAAATAGGACTCTATGGAAATGCGGCGTTGTGCAAAAATTGTTGTTTTAAACACCTCCATTGTAGTCTGTGAAAAAAGTACAACTGCCCGTGGTGAGGTGTGAATTTGGATTTGCGTGTTTTGTCTTCTTTTCTACTGCTACATTCGTTGCTTACACTGATTTTAACGTCCCTTGTTTAATAGTGCAACAGTGTTAATGATATATTTTGAATTTTAATTATTTGTACTTGATTTCAAGTTGTTTCTGCCTCAGGTCCATGTCCAACAAACGAACACTATGTTTGCATCTCAGGTAGATTGCAACGTCAAGCCCCCTCACATTAATTAAGTAGACGAGAATTGAAAGAATCAAATCAAGGGAGAAAAAAAAAAAACTTTAAATTTTGCATTTGAATTGTACATTTGTATGAAGTTATTTAACATTTGGTGCACTGTACACAAAAATATTGAGTATTATTTTTCGACCTAGTTCGCGAAGAAACAACTGCTGAAAGATGTATGAAAAGACAGAATCACAACCATCAGTTAAAAACTCAACATATTTACCAGTCTGGCTACAGATGGGTTGGATCACTCGAAAGATTTGAATGTTTATCACCCATTGATTAAGGTTGATTTATTTTTTTGCTGTACTTGGGCAATGTTACTGTGTATTAATGAAGAAAAAATATCCACATTCCCATACACATTTTGTATTGGTTCATTTTAGACATTTTTACAAAAATGGAGAGTTCTTGTCTTAATAAAAAGAAAAGATATTAATGTTCAAAGTAATCACTGTATTTGGCGTATTTTTTTAATTTAATTTTTTTTTTTTTGTTCCTACATAAACTGGCTTCATGTTTCTAAAGTGATATGGTGCTCCATCCGTACTTTTTTTCTTGTTAATTATCATATAACTTAGCTTTTGATATATTCTAGTGAAATCACTAAGTGGAAATAAGATGCTTTTCCATAAACGTGCTATTTCATTGTTTTCCTTACAAAAATAACTGCACAATACGTAATAATCCATGAAGCACTAAAATATGTCTGAGCCACTCTGTTTCTTTTCATTGAGAAGTTTCTCAAGGTTGTTCTTTCCTTGTGTGAGGTTATAGCTCTCTTGGAGCCTGTTAAATTTGAGAGCTCCCTCAGACATAATTCAGCAGCGTCAGTTAACGTTAACGTTAACGCTTGTTAGAACACACTGTGAATGTTTAAAGGGTCGTAAAGTTTACCTCACCTTAATGAAAAGGTTGTTTGTTGCAACTCTACTCTCCGATATCCACCATTTATGATATGAAGCCACATTGTGTACATGGTGAACGTTGTACTGTTTTCTCAACCCAATATCAAGAATGATAGAAAGTCTAGCACTCGGAGTAGTGTATTCCCCACTGCTCTTTCCTCAAGCTGCCTCCCGCTCCCACTTTGACCTTACTCTTCGCTGCCAGGCCCAGCAAATCACTTTTGCAGATGCTGAACGTGAGTTTCAGGTTCCCTTTTTTTCCTCTGGTTTGTATGATGCTTGGTTTTGATTGCCTGTGCAAGAGCACAGGACCAGGCTTGTCACACTGCCAAAGCTCAAAGTCACCTTCTACCCATACACAATGACTCTTAAGGTGTTGCCAAAGAACTGTACACATGTCGGGGGGGGTAACGTCTCCTGTCGAGAGAAGAGAAAAAGGAGAAAAAAAAGGGAGCACATCAAACATACACTTATGTAGGCATGTCCTACCTTGATACAAGTCACTTCATACAGTTCAGCTTCTCATGACTTGTTAATGTTAGAGGCTTCTATTTAGAAACATGCATTTGAGCTTAAATGGTGTTGAGAATAAGGTTTGAATACCTTCAGATGGCTTTTGTTGGCAGAATAACACAAAACGGTGGTATAATTCCAGCTCTCAATCTCTCAATGTCAGTCGCCACAAATTGCCATGTTATGAATTCCATTTTAGCCATCTATAGACACCAAACGACCCTTTGCAGGAACTAAATGGACTCGCTGATGGCTGGTGGGAAGAAAGTGGAAATCATTCACTTCAACAATAGTGGGTCTTAATGGTGTTGGGCCTCTACACAGTGCACGCCAGGTCAATAGGTGAAAAGGAGACTGATTCATGAAATTGCTACAGATTTGCAGGTAGAGAGATGGTGGGATAGTGTATTAAACTCAATATAGGGTTTTGTATCTGAACGGTGCTTCATAGGAACGGGTGAGATTGAGTCATTTCTCAGTGTTCTGGAGTCATATGAAAGTCGGATTTGCTGATTCAAAGATTAGCAATTACTCCTTCTTTTCCAAGGCAATCACCTCACTTTATTAGTGTTATTGAGGTCATTGAGCCCTTGGTGAGAAGCTTTAGTCTGCAAGAAATGTTCTCCCTAAGCAGCCCGCCTTGTATTAAAAGCTAAGTATAAATTATACATTTATTCCTCTTTGTAGCACTATTAATTTACCATTGTGTTGAATCAAAACAGAATTACAGACTCTGTACACTATCGAACAGATGAAATGTTTTCCCTAAAGAATGGCTCTGCCAGGTAGATTATCCATCATTTGTTTGTGTAATATTCCAAAGTAAACCCAGCTGGTGTCAAGTCGAAATGCCATCGTACCGTTTGCATGTCACAGGCAGTAAAAGCTTCCAACAGCATGCTACTCTATGTGAACCTTATTTTAGGGCTTTAATGGGTTTCGGCTGGCCTGTCATCACATCTGGGCGTTTTCTGTCATGGCGTCAGTGACAGCAGCAGCCTGCAGAGCCGCAGTGATTTTTCCATCAGTACCAGACCAGATCCAGAGACGCAATCTATAATCTGAGATCAGTGAAGAGAGCCAGTGGTCTCATTACAAATTACTTCAGGAACAGAGCAATGAACCTTTGTCAGAGTGAGTCGCAAGTGGTGAAAAGTTATTGGAAAGTGGTTTTATACTTCGTTTTGACTTTATTAGAAACTTTATGGCAATTTATGAAGGTGAAATCTTTCTCATATAGTTGGACTCCAAACATTTGGGACTTTGTATAGTGATTCAGCTGTTTGGTACATTCACAAACAAGGGGAATATGGTGCTCACTCGTTACTATATTATACATACATTACTATAAACTGAATGTAACGTGTGGCTACAGAAGACAGGTACAGAACACAAGTGCGTACTCGGGGGTGTGGTCACATGGGTGGCACAGGGTGGCAGCTGGCACCCTTAAAATAAGCCATGCCACCCAAAGTCTATGCAATTCATGCAGACTTAATGAATTATATCTAGTTTATGTTTATTTACATCATTGTAGTGTTGTTGGTATTTTGACAAAATCCCTTGAGTATTATACAAGCAGAAAAAAGGGTTCTTTGGATTGTTAGGGCAGGTTCTTAGCCTGCTAACAAGGTTCTACTTGAAACCTTCTCTGATAGAGAAGCACTATGTTGTAGGGTGCTGCATAGAACCTTTAAGGGTTCACCCCAGAGGGGCAAACCGAAGAACCCTTTAGGGTTCTAGATTTAACCTTTTTTTCTAGGAACTTTAGAACTATGAAGTAAATATGAAGTTAATACAGTAATGTCATTATGTGGCCATTTAATTTGCACCAATGGACAAATACAACCTCGTCCTACACTCTTTTTAAAAAAAAAAGGCGGTTCCTCAAGAGTTGTTTGGATAGTTAAGGGTTCTTAGAATCCTAAAGGAGTTCTACTTAAAACCCTCTGTTGTAGGGTTCTATATAGAACCATTAAGTGTTTCCCCAGAGGGACAAACTGAAGAACCTTTAAGAGTGCTTTTTTTTCTAAGAGTGTACACATAATTGGGTGGTGCCACCCCTTAAGGTTCCCTCAAAGTGTCTAAAACCTGGGCATGCCAATAATCATATTCAGAGCATGTTCATTAGGCTTAATGCCAAAATTTGTAATTGGTACACCAGGCAGGAGTCAAAACAGGCAGATAAGGTTATCAAGGGCAGATCCATAACCAGAGTTCAGATGGACAAGCAAAACCAGAGACAAACAAAACATGAAGAGGAAATGAGGAACTGAATCATGATGAAAACGTGATTAAAAAGACAAACAACACAGGGGTAAATAGAAACATGAAAACCATGGTAACAGGATAACGAGAACAGGAAACATTGACCATATACCAGGTAAACGGGGACAGAATCAGGGTGGACTTGACTTGAGAGGTGCAATGTAACTAAATAAAAGATCATTTGCACACTCTGATTATATGTTCTTTGTTTATCTACATTTGCTATGCACTCTTAAAAAGGGTTCCTTGGAAAGTTAGGAGTTCTTGGCTTTCTAAAAGGGTTCTAGTTGGAGCCCTCTCTGAAAGGGAAACCCTCTGTTGTAGGATTCTACATTCAAGGGTTATCCCAGAAAGACATGGGTTCTATGGTTCTAGATGTAACCATTTTTTCTAAGAGTGTACAGTAGATATTTCAGTTCAACATCAGCACAGGAAATCAATCCCAAGGCATATGGCCATGTTATTGGACTCCAGGTGAGCTGATTGGTAGGCAGCCCAACACATCACGGCAAACTGAACAGTATGTGCTAAAGGAGAAAAGAAGTTCAGTATCTTCAGTGATTTCATCATTCTTATCTTTTTTATCGAACTCATTTCAAGGAGAGCTTTCTGGTAGGTCATACTCTCCCCTTGTTAGCAGGATTTTGACCACATAGACCTTTGAGTAAATAATGGTTGCTTGCCATTAGTGTTAGCCAGGATGATGCTGTTGATTCCCCTCATGGTACCTACTAGGAGCAGTAACTGCATCTGTCTGCTCATTGAGGCCTGGTTCAGACTATCCAGAGCCGATAATTGGCCAAGGTGCATCCCCTGAACATTTACCTCCCGAGTTTTACAGCACACACATACACACATTCGGAGACTTCATTTACCGAAGCTGTTTGTGGAGCAGTCAACCTCTGTCAACCTCACACGGACGGAACATTCAGGAAACAGTCACCTCTAGTGATTCCGGTTGTTATAAGCAACGGTACTGTACGTATATTTGATTTTTTTTCATGCAATTTGTTTCATGCAGGTGAAAGTATGTTTAAAATGCTTTTTTATACTTTCATCTGCTTTTTTATGTCCACTAGCAGGTGCGAAGCTTGAATTTATAATGCAAAGTGATGTATATGCTGTAATTTCTGCATTAGCTTAATTATAATATGCCAGTCAGCATGCTACTCCAGGAGTTACTGTAGTTTGGCCATTTGTTAGGGTTTTTACTACTTCAGCAGTTTGCTACCAATAAATGAAGTGGAACCAGATGCTTCAATAATTCAAATATGCGTAAACCAAAACAGTTGGCATGTGACCAAGCAGAAATCACCAAACTGTCACTAAATCGAAACCTACATTCTCATCGGGCTGAGAAACATGCTGCTACGAGACATACAAACGGCGCTGAGCCAGCTAAGCACTTTTCATTAAAATCTAAAATATTCATTTTGAAATATGAAAGAAAAATAAATAAATAAATAAAGGAACCCCTTCAATGCTTCACTCCATTTGTCACACACACGCCGCCTCGCGCTGCGGTGTTTGTGTTTCCCTGTCTCGTCATGTGATTGTCCCCACCTGCATGTCGTTTGTTCGTGATTAGTAGTATTTAAAAAGCCGCCTTGTTTCCATCAAGTTTGTGCTTGATTGTTTAATGTTACGTGTGTTTTGTGTAGAGTTTACGTATGTTTAAAATAAATGTATGTTTGTTTGCAACGACTTGCGCCTGTGTCCTCCATCCCACCGCTGCATCGTGACAGAATCTGGCACCTCAAGATACAACAAGCTGCGCCGCGAATGCAGCCAGCCGGGCGGAACTGTGGGCGGAAACCACGGAGCATCAACGCTGGTTATGCCACAGCACCAGCCTCATGCTGATGGCCATCGCGTCGGGGCGGCCCTACACCCCCTGGGATAGGATAGGCTATGCCGGACTCCGTAGGGAGCAGGAGGCATGGCGGACCCAGCTCGATGAGCTGGCTGCCTTGCTCACCAAAGTCCAAAGTAGCCGTCGCCAGCCGCCCCCCCCCCGATCACGGCTCCACGCCGATTCGCCCAGTTGCGAACCTTGCAGAAGCGGAGAGGGAAAGCCCCCTGGAGTTTTTTGGGGGGGTCGGTTGATGACGGCCGCTGAGGCCACAGGAGGCATGGTTGAGCTCCCTGACACCGCAGGAGGCGTGGCCGAATTCCCTGATGCTATGGGAGGGCGTGGCCGAATTCCCTGATGCCGCAGGAGGCATGGCCAAATTCCCAGACGCCGCAGTGGGTGGTTCCCAGTTCCCAGACACCCTAGGAGGTGTGTTCCAATTCCCAGATGCCATAGTAGCCATACCCCAGATCCCTATCGCCGTAGTAGGCATACCCCAGTTCTTTGGTGCCACAGCAGGCATGTTCCCTGAAATCGCAAAAGACGTCATTGCTCTGCCCCTGGGCTTCAGGGACAGCAACGCCACTCTGCCTCCTTACCCCGCAGATGACGTCATCACTCCGCCCCTGGGCTTTGGGGACAGCAACACTGCTCTGTCTCCAGCCCCCGCAGGGGATGTCATCGCTCCGCCCCCGGGCTTCGGGGACAATGACGGCGCTCTGCCTCTAGCCCCAGCCAAGGACGTCGTCGCTTCGCTCCCGGGGCTGCAGTGCCATGTGCAGAGTGCCCACCTGGACATGGACATTGGTCCCACGGGCCCTAGCCCCCACTCCCGCCCCGGTACGGGTGCGCAAGTGCGCGGCGGGAGCCGTGCGTTGGGGGGAGTGGGGTACTGTCACGCGCATTGCAGTGTGCGTGGCCGTGCGTGGCAGTTGCCATGGCGACGTGCGCCACGCGCCCACTGTTTGTGTTTGTGATTCCCTGTCTCATCATGTGATTGTCCCTGCCTGCATGTCGTTTGTTCGTGATTAGTAGTGTTTAAAAAGCCCTCTTGTTTCCGTCCAGTTTGTGCCTGATTGTTTAATGTTACGTGTGTTTTGTGTAGAGTTGATGTATGTTTAAAATAAATGTTAATCGTTGAAACGGCTTGCGCCTGGGTCCTCCGTCCCACATTTATCGTGTCATTTATAGATGATTCATCAAGTGCAGAAATTCAGCAGGGAGGAAAAAAGAGCAAGGTTTGTTTCGGTCTGTCCTGCGGCTGTACAGTCGGAAATCTGCTGCTTCTGTCTGCCGGCTTTGTTTTCTGAGACGATGATTGGATAATTTAGACTGGAGATTAGCAATCGCTGCTTCTGTCCTGTTAAATTACAGTTCTGTCGCCTGGGGATGATTATCTATAAACTGCCATCCTTCCTCCTCTCTCAGAAATGTTCTCCTCCGCATGCTGAGAGTACAGCAAGAGGGCCGCCTTGGGATCATAAAATTACAGCTCTAGAGAATAACCATCGGTCGTTTCAGACAGAACACACTACACATCACCGCTACAACACTGTGGAGGATGTATAGAGGGGTTTACGTGCTCCTGAGGGAGTATGATCGCGTAATATTATTACTTATTGTTACGGTTCAGCGGAGGGACAGAGGACACAGGTGCAAGTCATTGCAAACAACAAACATTTATTTAGCCCAACAAAAACCAGCAGTACACAAACACATAACCTGCAACAATCAGGAACAAACTGGACGGGGACAGGAGGGCTTCTTAAACACTTACTGATTACAGACAAACGGCACGCAGGTGGGGACAATCACATCACGAGACAGGGGAACACAAAACAATGAGCTCGTCGCCATAGCGACCGCCACACTTGGTCACTTGCACCAGAGCGCGAACCAGCGTGCTCGTGACAGAGCCCCCCCTCTACGGCGCTGATGTCCATGTCCAGGTGGCAGCACGGAGGCCGGCCCTGCGCCACGGACCGACCACCCCAGCGCAGCCAGGGAGCCAGGGAATGATGTGTTCCGCCAGGGCTGAATGCAGCGCATCCTCGTCCCCAAAGCCCGGTGGTGGAACAATGACGACCTTAGCGGGGGTTGGAGGTGGAGGAACGTCGCCGTCTCCGAAGCCTGGGGGCAGAACAATGATGTCCTCCCCATGCTCGGGGGGGTGGAGGAACGTCGCGAGCAATTATGTCCTCCCCATGCTCGGGGGGCGGAGGAACGTCGCAGTCCCCGAAACCCAGGGGCAGAGCTATGACATCCTCTGCGGTGTTAGGGAATTTGGCCACTCCTCCCGCGGCATCAGGGAGCTCGACCACGCCTCCTGCAGCGTCGGGGAACTGGGCCACGCTTCCTGTGGCATCGGGGAACTGGGATACACCTCCTGCGGCATCAGGGATGGCCTCGGCGGCCATCATCAGCCCCCCCAAAAAGATTCCAACGGACCTTCCCCCTCCACTCCTGGGAGGATGGTGATCCGGGCTAGGTCGGAGCCTAGCCGCTTTTGTGGCTGGCTCAGAGGGTTCCGCCGAGGAAGCGCGACTGGGGGGTCTCGGGGGGCACAATCCCCTGCCGGAGGGATCTGCGCGGAGCCGTGATTGGGGCGGCGGCAGGCGGTGGCTGCTGATTTGGAGGCGCAGCGAGAGGGACGAGCTGCTCTTCGTCCTCCTGGTAGATCACGGCCAGGCTCTTCCCCTCCCATCGGGAGAGGCACTGCCCCGGCACGAGGATCATCTGCAGCAGTTTCTCCAGGCCTGCTGCCTTCACAGGGCGGCTGACTGTGTCCATGTTTAGGTTCCTGATTCTGTTATGGTTCAGCGGCAGGACGGAGGACACAGACGCAAGCCGTGGCAAACAACAAACATTTATTTAACCCAACAAAAACCGGCAGTACACAAGCACGTAACATGCAACAATCAGGAACAAACTGGACGGGGACAGGAGGGCTTTTTAAACACTTACTGAAGTGGGGACAATCACATCACAAGACAGGGGAACACAAAACAACAATGAGTGCGTGGCGCTCATCGCCGTAGCGACTGCTACGCTTGGTCACTCGCACCGCAGCGCGAGCCAGCATGCGTGTGACACTTATATACAGGTAAAATGTCCAAAGATTATTATTCTCCATAAGGACGGTGATGACGTGTCCACTGTGGGGCTCTATTAATGATCTATAAATCTACTTCACACTTGGCCCGAATGCTCGAGTCCGTACCCAGGATTGATTTTGGGCTTGTTTTGGGAGTGTCATCATTGTTACAGTTCGACGGGACACAAGCGCAAGCCGATTTGAACATTAAACACATTTATTATAAACAAACAGACAAACGACACACAGGTGGGAACAATCACATCACGAGACGGAAACACAAAACATCAACAAACAGCGCGTGTCGCTCGTCGCCGTAGCGACCCCCACGCTTGGTCATACGCACTGCAGCACGAGCCAGCGTGCGCATGACAATAATCATTTTTTTTTCACACAGACAAATTCCTGCTAAACTCTGCACTGATTGCGTAATTTTATACATCACTTCTGGGATAGATGCAGGATGCATGTGTGTGTGCTCGGCATGAACTTTATTGGTGTGAATCTAAAATTCATGATTGTAGTCCATAGCAGGGGGCAAGAATACAGGCAGATAGGGTTATCAACATATAATCCATAGCCACATGGATTCTAAAAACAGTTTTCACACTCGACCAAACAAACCAAAAAAACTGTGAAAAGGCACTAAATCTACCTGAATCTACCTCACTATAACCACAGCTGCCTCAATGTAACCACAACTACTTCACTGTAACTACAGCTACCTCACTGTAACCACAGCTACCTCACTGTAACCACAAGTACCTCACTGTAACTACAGCTGCCTCACTGTAACCACAGCTACCTCACTGTAATTACAGCTACCTCACTGTAACTACAACTACCTCACTGTAACCACAGCTACCTCACTGTAACGCCAGATACCTCACTGTAACTACAGCTGCCTCACTGTAACCACAGCTACCTCACTGTAACTACAGCTGCCTCACTGTAACCACAGCTACCTCACTGTAACCACAGCTACCTCACTGTAACTACAACTACCTCACTGTAACCACAGCTACCTCACTGTAACTACAGTTACCTCATTGACACAGTCAAGGGGGTGCTGATTGTTTCATGACTATGTATGAATAGTGCTCTTCTTCTTCTTCTTCTTCTTCTTTGTATTATTGAAATCTGGTCCTAGGTCAGGTTTTAATGCATATAGAGGTTTTATGTCGTTCCTCTCTCCGCCTCGGGCTCTCGGCTCTAATGTATGGTTTTTCAGAACTCTATTATCCACAGAGGCGCTAGTGCGGATCATAATTAAAGCTCCGTTGCTTTTGATCTTGTGTTAAGCAGAGAGATGAATAATTCATGTGTGTGTGTATGTATGTTCAGAGGTCCCGACGTCTGCCATCACACACCACCACGCTGACTTTACCGCTAAATTATTTATGACTTATATTAATACAGAAATCTGTGATCAACATTGTGGGGTAACATACATAACATGGTAAATATAAAAACATTTATTCTTCAGTCGTAGGGAATAAATAAATAAAGAAGAATGATGACGTAATTTACTGTCACATGCAGTTATGTGTGTGAATTGAGCCGAGTTCCTCTTCAGATGGATTATAAATCGATTATGGCGATTAAGACTATTGGTGGTCTATTGACATGTCCCAACTCGACTTCCTGTCTCAAAAGGAAATACTCCAATATGCAGAATTGAATCATGACCCTCCAGCCATTTCAAGGTACTTTAATTATGCCCCCTCGACTCTTATCACCATTCCAGGGTCTATGGTTGGGGGCGGAGCTTCATTTACATCAGAGGCGCCTTCATCAGTCTCTCTAAAAGGGTTTTGTGCTCATTACAGCAGCTTGTGTGTTTACAAAACTGAGTGCACAAATATGATAAATAACATCATTGTGATGCAACTGAAGCCCAATTTAGCTCTGTTAATGTTGAATTCAGTGTTTCTCCCTGCAGACGCACTTTTTATTTGTCTTCATTTGTCACTTTTTGCAAGACGGTTTAGAAACATTCGTCCCACAACCCTGTCCAATTTAAAAATACAAAATATAGCGTATATTTACCAAACACAGCGCTTTTAAACCAGGTTTATATGCATGCTGTGCTCTACATGATGATGAACCAACCATCTTTTTAATCCCTTAATTTAGGAACAAGACACAGAGTCCTGGAGTTTTAGAGAGCTTCATGCATTTAAATTCATAAACTCCACATCAAGGTACAATACAGCTCATGTTCAGGGACAGAGACAGACGGCAAGCTTCCAGGATTATATCTGCTAATTACGACAATTATCTAGCAGAAATAACAGCCTGCTTCTCCGTGAGGAGGTCCAGGGTCTGAGGACGAACTCGCTCCATCACATAGAAATAACAGACCTGGAGAAGCTCATGTGGCTCATGTACAGGATTTCTATCACATTTGGAAACTTTCTAGATTTTTTAAGTATTGAATTTGTCACTTTGTCTCCTCCCCCTTTTGATTGGTGTCTGTCCTGGGTTATGTGGGTTTAGGGAGGTGGGTTCTAGTGAACATGGTTATATTAGGAGATTTAACTAAAGATCTGAACCAGACAAACCAGGAAGTATCTTCACTAACAGACTCATAGGGTCACATGCAATCACTATAGACTTCTAGAAACATACACACACAGGGCAATATAGACGAGCTAACACAAGACCAGGGCACGACCTGAACTAAGGCACAACTGGAACTAGAGCACGACCAAAACCAAGGAATGACCAGAACCAAGGAACGTCCAGAACCAAGGAACATACAGAACCAAAGAAAGACCAGAACTAGGGTACGAGCAGAACCGGGGAACGAGCAGAACCACATGATGCTATACTGCATGAACACAAGCACGGGGTATGTTGAAGGCTTCAGCACTGGAGTCTGTGGCTTTGGTCAATTTAAATAGTCCGTAATTGCAGGTGCTGATAGGACGCAGGTGTCAGTAATCAGAGGCGCGGAACGTTGGGTGTGTTCTTCCAGGGACAGAACCGTGATAGGAGGGTGGACTAAATTAACCAAATAAATATTTTCATTGTATGTTTTATGATGAGAATTGTTTCTTTATTCACTTTGTCTAAATGACAAATAAACGGAATTTTACAAACCTGTAATCTGATGATGTGTATTTTTAAATGTAAATTCTAATTTGTATAAATGTAAATTCTAATCCTGATTACGTTTTAGTGTATATTTATTTACAGGTAGAACCCACATTAATAAACACATTAATAAACCCACATTAATAAACACACACATGGCTGGTTTCTATCTGCCGTCTGTGCTCAGGGTGACGTACACGACAGCACACAGTCCATCATCACCTTATCTTATATTCCTCCTGTGGAAATAATAAGAGCTGTTTTATCTACTGCCTCGTGTGTGTCATGGTTCCGTGTGCTCAGGCACCTTCATAATTCTCAGTGGAACCGCATGATTACATCCATAAATAATAAAACATAAATAAGAGTTTATCACGAGTGGAGATGTCTGAGAGTGGAGAGGAATGCGTGATGCAGAACCCATCATAAACACAGTGCTGAAGCTCCGATGGTTGTTGTTGGTATTGAAACACAGCAGAGTGTGTTAGTGCTGAAGCTCCGTTGGTTCACACACACTCAAATACACACACTCACTCACTCACATACACACACACACACACATACACACACACACACACACACACATACACACATACATACACACACACACACACACACTCACTCACATACACACACACACACACACATACACACACACACACATACACACACACACACACATACACACTCAAATACACTCACACACTCACACTCACACACACACACACACACACACACACACTCACATACACTCACACGCACACACATACACACACACATACATACACACACACACACATACACACATACACACACACACACACACACTCAAATACACTCACACACTCACACACACAGGTACACACAGTCATGCACACAGTCACACACATGCACACAGAGATACACACAGACATGTGCACACAC
>JAOUQW010000019.1:10962707-10984494 GCA_028565825.1 Olivaichthys viedmensis | reverse complement strand
TTTCCGTCCAGTTTGTGCCTGATTGTTTAATGTTACGTGTGTTTTGTGTAGAGTTGATGTATGTTTAAAATAAATGTATATTTGTTTGCAACGGCTTGCGCCTGTGTCCTCCATCCCACCGCTGCATCATGACACCATTCTGTGAAGAAAAGTAAAGTAGTACAGGGGGTCACATATTAAACATTGATTTATAGCTAATAAGTGGGCATAATATAACACTTGTAACACTCTAATTCTGCTCTTAATCCACTGTATCAACACAATACATATAAAGAAATAATAAATCATGAATGATTGTATGTGTTCAGTCCGGAGCTCTATTTTACAGTGCAGACTTCAACGTACTGGGTTGTTCTGTCAGGTAAAAAAATGGTAAGTACCAAAACAGTGGAACTCAATTACACTAAAAATGCCTGACAGGTTTTGGGTATTAAAGGAGACGTTACCAGAAAATGAAGCAAATTGTGTGTAAACAAGGTATTCAGATAGATTTCAATTTCATATGAGTATTTTTCAAACTAAAAATATACTATTAAAAATATCGGTAACACTTCACATTAAAGGTCACATACATTTCCAGAAACAGTAGTTATTATGTAGTTAAAATGCGTTTGACCAAAGAAATTCTGCACAGCAGATCTGTAGCTTACACTTACTGTGTTCTTTAGATCCGTCACTGGGACTAAGGAACACAGTACACTTCATGCTTTCAAAAGTGTTAGGTAAATAGTATTAAATTAACTTACACTTGTGCTAACCTCAAGTTTTACTTCAAAACATTGTTTTGAGTGTTTATTAATTGATTGTTAGTGCTTTTGTCATAAGTACAATCAATTGCTCATTCCTCCATGATGAGAAATTATGATGTTGAGCAATTCATCAATGTGACAGCACTGAGCCACACTGTTTTTTTGGTCGAACTCAGTTTTTCTGCTTTCTTCATTTGTTGTTTGTTTTCGTATTTGTTAGACATGAAGGACATTTAAGAAAATAAACAAATGATCACCAAGGGACATAAGACAAAAGTTAATTATTTACATTTAATTCGGCATTTTCAATGGTGAAGAATGGTATTCCTTTGAATACACAAACTACGCAAGTTGCACAAGGTGACGCCGTACATTGTATTGTTATTTATTACTTAGCTAAGCTTGTTATAGGCCTAATATATTTCTAAAGAACACGACACATTGGCTCCTCATTAACCAAAACTATGATTGGTCAAGTCAAAGTGTGATAACAGTATTATAATTTTATTTTTCCCATCATCATAACAGACACAGACAGAATGGTGTCCAAGCGGTACTATACATCATTTGCAAAGAAATGAAGGAAAGCAAGTGAACAAAATGCAACTACATGTTTTTATCTCGAATATAAGTCACCAGTAAGTTAAAGTCTCCCAGTAACTTTTTACTAAACGTTCCAAAAACATTTGAGAGCTCTTAGTCACACTTGCTATTTGCTGCTAGCTACCAAGATTAGCATTAAATTGAGAGTGGAATTAACGTTAGCTATTAGTCAGCCGATAGCTAACTATCTTAACAGACTATAATTGCAGGGATATGGTCTCTAAATAAGGATAACTTGCATGTTTTTGATGGAGCTGTTAAACTTCTGATAAACTGATATGTTAGCAAGTTAGACTTCTGTTGTTGTTCTCAAATATTAGCTAGATAACTAGCTAGCTACAAAATGCTCAGTAGCCATAGTTTCAAGTCTCTGGTTGTGTCCGTATATATACAGTATATTCCCAATTCCCTATATTCTCTCAGCTTTATGTTCACTCAATCTAATACTGTATCATTAAGAGTACATGTGATAGGGTTCCTAAGGTCATTTTTGGGGTCATGGGGTCACTATATAGGGTCATACCTCAAAACACCATGTTGGCAACTAACGTGTTTCAGAATCTAAGTTAAAAGATGATGATTTTAAATATGGCTTCCTTCAAGGGATTTATTGGTTAACAACTAATTTAATACAAGCAATTTTAGATCATTCACTGAGCATATATCAGAATATGAATGGTCTTAAATGTAACATGAGGTAATATAGGATTGAGGCAACATGGGGCTGAAACGTAGGACCCTGGGAACATAGAAAAGTTCAATGAGCGAGCATAGGGTCCTGGGAACATTGAGTTGTTTCCAAAATTATAAAGACGGAACACATGGCCCAAGGAATATAGGTCTCTGAGAACATAGGGTTGACCATTTGCTAACTCACAGTCAAACAGCTACACAACACAGCAAGGTCTGATGAGGGTGCATGCAGTAAAGTCATATGTCTATTATTGTGGTAGAAGGAATTTGTGAATTTTGCTTAGAATCCCAGGACGCCTAGGACAAACTTAAGGAAAAACAAGGCTGCCTGTAAGTTATAAGGTAAGAAAAATTAGATATGTCACGATCCTTAAATTAATGTAAATGTACTTTATGTCGTAGGGACACAACCCTTCTATTGTGTTATATTTACAATTCTTTGCACTTTCTAGTGTTTGTAACCTTCTAAAAACGTTAGCAACAAGCTTTTCTATTTCTGATACAACTGATACTGAATTAGCCCCAAGCCAACATAATTTAATAAATGTTGTATATGTCTTGATTGTTGTTTTTGTAAAAAAAATTATAATAATTAAACTTAAAGTCTGTGTATTTGCATAATACCATTTTGATTTCATTGTGTATGAGTTTAATCCTAATAACACACTTTATTCTTTTAGAGGACCTTTTTTTGCATCCCCCCCAAAGATTTTGTAGGGTTATAAAACCATACAGGCATGTAGATGGTCTCAAAAGCAGCAACCTGTTAGTCCAGGTAATAGCCATCTGCATAAAAAAAAGTTACAATTAATGCTCCATACTGCATTGATCATTTAATAGAAGTAAGTACAAATATGGAGAGCTCAAATTTGATGAGAAGCTTGAAAATGCTGGACCATACATAAAGCAGGGCAAGTGCCAATCATTTCTAGACCTTTACCTTGTCACCCTACTGCCATTCCAATTCTTGAACTGAGCCACAGACCTTCAAAGGCCACCCTGACCTGTATCTCTCATCATCTCATGCCTCATGAGGGAGGAGGAGGTGGAGATATTAGTGGCCAGAGCCCTGGAGCTCCCTCTGAATCCAGCACCGCTCGGACACAGCAGCTAAGAGGACATTTCCTAAGTGCACAACGGCCTGATAAAGGTAATGAGCTGACATACAGCAGTGAGACGGCTGGAAAAATGCATGCAAGCCGCTGGTGTAGACTTATCTGTCGCTCTCACAAAGGCCGGCCTCTCCCTGTGCCCCCTGTGGCCCAGCAGTGGCAGCACAACAGCAAGCAGAGGCTGACCTTTTCCAAATGCTGCATCCACCAGCCTGCTTTATTGTGGTAAGCTCTGCTGAATACCTGATCCCCGTAAGGTTTTATTGCAAAGCCAGTGCTTGCTGTGCAAAAAAAGCTGTTAGGATTGACTAGACACACAAAGGGACATTTTAGAGGTGAACCAGTTTTGTTTTTAAACTCGGTGGACATCTTGAGATCAATAATGTGGTTACGTCAACACCAATGACCTTCATTCCCTTTGCATACCATTTGACCATTTGAGCTAGAAAAAGTGAGCATACTTATTAATACTGTTATCCTTAAGGAGGCCATTTACAGTTATAGAGCATTAAAGGAATTGTTTGACAAAAAATCAAATCCCAATTATCCCAATTCTGTAGATGTAGTCGATCAGCTAAGACATGTTTGGTGCACTAGAGCTATGAGGCTAATGTATTTAACAAGTAAAGGAAGTCTATTTCAGCCAAAATCTTTCCTGTGAATGTACGACTCAAACTGCATCCAGTTCTTCAGTAATGAAACACAGACTTGCCAATGTGGGTTATGACACGCTTAGAAAAAAAGGTTGAATCTAGAACCCTTTAATGGTTCTATGTAGACCCCTACAACTGAGTGTTTCCCTATCAGTGAGGGTTATTTTCTAAGAGTGTATGACTTACTGTAATCTATAAAAAATAAAATAAAATAAACTGTGATGGAGTAACCGGAATCACTTTTTTTCCTTGGGTGCAGTTTGGCATCATTACGACCTCTAGACCTATCCTCAAAATTTGGAGACGGAACTGTGTGGCTTGTCCCTCTAGAGGAACCATTAAAAGTTCTACTATGTACAACAGAGTTTTTCCCCTAAGGGTTCCAAGTAGAATCCCCTTGGGAAGCGAAGAACCCGTAACTATCCAAGGAACCCTTGAGGAACCCCCCTTTTCTAAGAGTGTATATGCATGATAATATAGAGCCACTTTAATCTTAAATCTGTAAATACGGACTATTACTACTATTTTATAAAATAATTTATGAGATTATGTAGCTTAACAACGCTTAACAAGACTTTGGCATGTAAAAAAAAAAAAAACTTCCACTACTTGTTAGCTTATCTTTGATGCAAAACTAAAGCAGCAAACATCAAATACCAAACATGTCTTGGCTGATTGACTACATTTGGGGTAAGTGGAAAACTGTCTAAATGAGATTTTTTACGGAACTATGCCTTTAACAAACAACATACACTGGGAGCTGGGATAGTGTATACAGTATTTCCTCACCGCCATTGTATGATTGGCAATCATATTAATAAAAATTCTCTCAGATTCCACATACGGGGGAAAAAATATATGTGAACAAATATTTGCTTTTTCGTTAATCATACAGTAAATGGTTTATTTATTAACTTTAACGTTCATCTGTTCAGTGGAGCTTAAAAGGTCTATGATTTGTTTTTCTGCATATCCTGATCTATCACTGCAGTGTAGAAAAAGGAGCTGAACTCACACAAGAGCTGGAGCTACTCCTAGTGGACAGCTTAGATACAAACACTTTATCCATCACACCTCAATAGAACGGGCCCCAGTCCTCCTCCATATACAGTAGCAGAATCTACTGTAAATCATTAACAGACTGAAGAGAGGAGACCAGAATGGAACACCCATCTATTCGCAATTTGCCAAACATCGCTTTGTTCATATTCATGTAAAAAAAGGCCTGTAACAAAAGCATGAGGAAAACATTTCTAAAAGCTGGATGGCATGGGTCAACAGAAAGCCTTTTTATCCTCTCTCCTTCAGAAGACAGAACGGTGTCCTTTGATCCTAAGATGAAAGAGCATTCATTTGGATAAGGAGATGACACAGCACGACATGATCTGAGCAAAGAAACAGCACATTAAAATGTACATCACCACATATTATCCTGCATAGCTTTTGTTTAGGCCCTTAATATTAGCAGTGTATCAGCAGCGTATTATATTAGCCATTGCCATTCCTATCTGAAAGGATAACCAAAGTAAACAAACTATAACTTATTAGTTGAAAAATACAGGTGGATAAATTATGATACATCACCACGGTGATGATTTTGGTAGGCGCATATGGTACAAATGAATGTTTTCATGAGGATGTCAGATATAGAAAGGGCACTCGATCTGGATAAAGAGCATTGTATTGACACGCAGCCCAATATAGAGCAGGCCTAAATAACAAGTTAATGGATCTTACAATTAGCTCTGTCCTCAGGAGTGAAGCAAATTAATCAGAGCTGACTGGCTCTACCCTCTCTTTCTTGCTTACTGTCTATGAGAGGCTGCTGACATTATTTTCATTGCATTGATTAATGGTGGGGCTGGTATCCAGGACAACAACGTTGGACTAAGAATAATAGTTGCAGAGATAAAGACAGGCATGGTCCATCCATCCCGATTTAGCTGCTTCATGTTGAGGTTTCATAAGCTGACAGTGCTGCAATTTACTATTTGATTAACAACCTTATCCGGTGTGGCATTTCAATTTTTGATACTCCTGCCAGAATATCGGTCTTGTTCTATGCTTTGATGGAGCCTCTGTGTGTTCCTTTGGTTTTACAATCAAGAGCATGTGGAAGCTCCGGGTTTGTTTCTGACCTTGACTCACGCCTTTCTCGTGAGGTTGCAGATGAAAAGACCCTTTCACTCTTATGAACTGGGCAATGAGGGTGGTGTGGTTCCTCAGCATGGTTGTTCCATCCATCACCAAGGCGTGTTTCATCCCAGAGCAACAACGTGTGCACGGCAGCAGCCTGGCCCCGGCAAGCCAGATGAGCACTATTTTTCAATTATTCCCGCAGCCTTTGGCAAGCTGCACAAAGGCGGCGCGCGGACTGCGGCATGTTGCTGGACATCTGGTTAAGTGGCTGGCACCAATATGTAATGGAGGGAGTCCTGAATCACATCCAGGCCCTGATTTAGCTCTCTAGATTCTCATTGACTTTTGCAGTAATCCGTTCCCGCTTGTTTTGTCTGCTCCTGTTTGTTTTGACTGCCAAGCATCTAGCGAAGAAGGGAGCTTTGCCCAGGAATTGTAACCCTGTATTAAAGGAAAAACACTGTCGTACCTCTTTAATTTCACAAGTCATATCTTGACATTTCCCACATTTCCTTTTACAGTGGCATAAACCTGAGGAAGTACAGGACACGCTTAAGATTGAGGCGCTGATATATTAAATCTGCCCTTAAAACTTGTGCTTGAATTAAAAGCTCCCCCACCCTCTCCAGGTTATTGAAATGTGCAAAACCTAAATTACCGTAAAAGGTTTTCATTAAATATTATTTCAATCTAGACCCTTATTTTTTTTCCCCCTGAAGTGTGTGCAAATGATTTGTTAAACCATGCGGGATCCTGTTCATCATATTCATAAACCTTTTACAGACACTCAATCTCATTTATTTTGCTTACCTCACCCTCTCCACCCTCTCCGTCTCTCTGTCTCTCTCTCTCTCTCTTGGAGAAATGAGAACGTCCTTGTCAAATAGACTCTGTGTTTTGTAAAAATCATGTAGCTCGATATCTATAGGTGTATAATGAATGTTTGTAAGCTGTTCTCAAAATGCAGATGTTGTCTAACCCCAGTCATGCAATGTGTACATTAGAGATAACACAATTGAGTGAGCCTTCTCCATGTGGAACGTTTTTTTACAGATTTTGAATTGAAAAAAAATGAATACATGGATTATATTGTATATTAATGATATAATTTAGGGGATAATTCATATAGTTCACCTTTCACCCCGTGCTCTAATACTTAAAACCCTCTCCCTGTCCCATTGCTGAATTTTGTGTATTTTAACAGGCCCGTAACCATCATAGACATTGTGGGGACGAACACTGAATGGCTTCATTGTCCTATTCTGCAGCAAGTATTTAGGTACTTTTAATAGTATCTAGGTGCAGCCACGCAGATTACTGATTTAAAGCCACAGGCTGGGCAAAAACGAGCCAAAACAAAAGTACGACCACAAACATAAAACCTAATTATCTAACGATAGCATTCCTTCTATGAAATGTCACACAGTTTATTTTCACTAACCAACTTTTACCTAATGTTTAATGTTAGTTACCTCTCTAACACTTTAGCCAGCCAGCTGTCTTAGCTACCAAAAGCTAGCTAACTAACATGAACCAAAACCCCAACGTGTAGCTAAAAGTTAGTTCCAGGGTTGCCAGGCCTGCATGACGAAACCCGCCCAAAGGACCTTCAAAACTAGCTCAAAACGTAGCCCAATGATCAATAAAACTCAAAATCTGATCCTCCCAAACCTTGTATTAAACTTCAAAATCATGACTACCACTGTCAAATATACTGTAACAACATTATAGGATACATTTTTAGCGATATTAATACTAATCTTAGAAATATTAAAACCAAATAGGTCTTATTATTACATATATTGTCAAAAATAATACATTTCTACAGATACACAATTTCCCCTGTTAATGCACTACATTTTAATAATATCGACAGCCCACATACATACGTAATAGACTATGCAATTATTGTAATTCTTTTTTTAAAACCTAGAGCTTACCTGGCAACCCTGGTTAGTTCACTAACTTTTTGTAATGTAAACCATAATTATTATTGCAGATATTATTCAGATCCTCCATTTTTCAGTGTTTAAACTTCAATTTTCTTAAATTTGATCAAATTTCTGCCTAAGCTAAGGCTTTGCCTATCATGGAACTTTGTTTGTGGGGCTAGAGCCAGACGTCACTTACCTCTTTACCACATATTTCTGCATATTCTTATCTGCCCCTCAAGCTCCTTGCCAAATTTGCTTTGTTTCAGACGTTCCCCGAACTTGTGAAATAAATAAATAACTGAAAATGTGTAACCCGGAAACACACAGTGAATTTGTACTCTAATGTTGGGAGCCTTCCCAGTTGAGGATGAAATGAGTTTAAACGTTAGCAAGTCATACAGCACCACTGTGCAGTGTGTTTGGTTAATTTGTCCTGACCACTAAGAACTGGTGCTTGCCGTGCCACCCGCTCCACACTGCACATTACAGACTGGTTTCTTATCATTTCATGTTCTGACATGGGCTTAATAGAAAAGAGTAATATTAAACCAAATGTGATTACATCATTATGGAACAGCATACCAGTAAATTCAAAGCACATGGAGAACATGAAGAACCTTGTACTGAAACAGACAGTTTGGCATTAAAGCAAACGTTTGTGACAAATCATTTTAAACACAGCAGTGATCTAAGCTTCAGGTTCCATGCGAATGGCCGTTGTAAAAATGCAGACAGTAGTATTTATGGGAGTACTATTATAGACCAGAAAAGTGCTGGTCATTTTCTCTAATCACACTCCTAATTATAACAGTTTTTGATGAATTTGGTGTTGTTGATGTAGTCATTTAAACAGAAAAACCATGTGTTACTCCTGAATGGTTTTCTTATAGTGTTTTCTTCAGAACAATCCCAATAAAACAATAACACACTCTGGGGTGTAATAAGGCACAAGTGTGCACCTGTCTTACAGTGTTTCTTATTTCTTATTGTTATACTGCCATGGCTTTTCAGATCAGTGACACAATCTGTAGCACATTATGCATTATAAAAGAGATACTAATATGCAAATGCTATGACAAAATGTTCCAAAATGTGATATGATCTACCTCTACAGTAATCTTGAATTGCATTTTACCTAAGGCAAAGTGTTTAAAAATAAAATAATTGTGTCAAAGTGGGCATTTAGTAAGTCATCTATCTCAGAGTTGCTCAATGATAGTAAAAGTTTTTCTAATAAATTCCTTAATTTGAAGCTTGTCAGCTAAACTGGCTAGCTAACAACCTTGGATGCTGACAGTAGATGTGCTAGGGTGTATATATTCTAGATATATTGTTTGATTTAGCCAAATCAATTATGGTTAGCCCACTATCCTAGTTAAACATTTTAGGTTAGCAAAACGTTTTCTGGACGTTACAATTCTAGGCACTTTTAGTCCCTAGAATTTTCAAATCGTCAAGTTTCATCTAATGTTTTGGGGACATTTTTGTGTAATGTAGGAACGTAAAACAAACAATTTCCATAATGTTAGTTTTTGTGTAACTGGAAATGTTGTGTGAGCATTGTGAAGCAAACCATTGCAGGAACGCCATTTTTGTTACGTTACAGTCTAACCTTCTTAGTCTAATTCATTACTGAATGTAGCCAGGTCCTATATTAGCTAGCAAGCTTTGTTTTGGCATAATCCTTTACAGCTACCTGTAAATTGAGATGTTGGTGATCTGCTTATTCCAGCTAACATTTCTGTTTATGGTTCAAAACACACTGCAGGCCAAAAGTGTGGGAGCAAGCAGTAATTCTTAAAGTTTCAGAAATATTTTACAAATCCCACACAACACAACCTGTTTATCGGCATCTAGTTTAATTGAAGAAGTGTTTTCAATATATAATCGACTGCTGGTTTGCTGTGACATAGGCTACTCTCATTTTAACATATTATATAGGAAAAGCATTTAGCCTCTTTGTTGACCACAGTCCCTTAGTTTTTTGTTTTTTTTTATTATTTACAAATTCATACTTTAAAACACCTGATTCAGTGAGTGTTGTTTCCAAACGCTTGGTCTGTGGTGT
Source organism: Olivaichthys viedmensis (assembly GCA_028565825.1). Taxonomy (NCBI): domain Eukaryota; kingdom Metazoa; phylum Chordata; class Actinopteri; order Siluriformes; family Diplomystidae; genus Olivaichthys; species Olivaichthys viedmensis. The sequence goes on along the minus strand of JAOUQW010000019.1, from coordinate 10,974,543 downwards.
ATATCTGAGCTTTGGTCTGCCCAGTGTGAAAGCAACTATCGATTTTCTTTTCACTCCTCAGGGTCCAGTCCCATTTATAGACAGAGTCATGGGTCAAAGTTTTCAGTTGCTGAAAGAAAAGGTTCTACACAAGCTGAGCAACATGAGCCTATACTAGGCTTGCCAGGTCTTGTTTTGTTGTTGGCACTGTTCAGTAATTTATGGACAAGCTGAAGAAACCTAAAATAGTTGTACCTAGAAATTGGGCCCGGGCCCGAGACAACTTCCCCAGTTGTCTGTGACAGTGGTGCTGCCTGCAGGATTTGGTCACATAGTCCATACAAAGACGGCCCACAACCAACCCAATGACCACATCACTCACATTCACACTCACATAATGAGGCCACTGATCAGAACTAAGCTGCTCCCTTTTCACACTTATGAACAACTCACGAAGACCTTATGGGACTTTGGATTCCTCGTCCCACCTCACCTATACAGACATTACATTGACACACACCCTCAACTTTGCACATCTCAGATCCACTTTAATGCACATACAGGTGTGTTGATACATAGTGTTCTGCTGTAGACGGGTATATTTCTGTGTATATTACACCACATGTATTTGTATTTGTGTATAGTCTATATCACTTTGTGTATTCGTGTATATTTATTGTATTTCATGCCATGTTGCAATATATGTGTGCGCTTCACTGTTGTCTCACATCTCTTGTATCATGTCTCTTGTGATGTTTGCACAGCTCTGGAACCAGTTACCAAGAATTTCACTACAAGATTTATACACGGTATAGCTCTTTGTATGTGACAAATAAAACTTGAAACTTAAAACCTGAATAAACGGACCGTTCAGGCTTTCAAAAATCGGGAAAAAAGATAAGATTCGAAAATAGGCTACAACAAACAAAACAAGCAGGGTAGCAGCGTTGCTGCCAGTGCATGACTGGTTCTATCAGGTTAAAGAGAATATTATACAATCACAAACAAGCATTTAACAAGAATAGCCTTTAGTTTTACTGAATCTGGAGCCAATTCTGTCTACCTTGATATGTCCTGTATCATCTCATTACATTACCTACCACATCACTGTCACTGCTGAGCATCGGGACACTCCTGAGCATTTGTTTTATTGTCCCCCCAACTTCTGAAACCAAAACTTCACCCTTGTTAAAACATATAATTTAGTCAGAATGAATTGTTATCTTTCTAAACTAAACATTGAATCTTTCCTTGTACATTTTACATTACAATACTTTCCACACACATAACCATGGCCATCATCAGTAGTTTCAGTGAATACCAGCCTCAGTCAAAACAGAAACTTTCTCCAAGTTCAAGAAAATCTCCCAGCTTCCAACACGTTTCAGTGAGTTCCAATGTGTTCCGAGGAACTTCTGAGGTTTTAAAAATTACCTCATCACTATGTGTGTCATGACTGAAAGAGACAATAGGGATAAGAGAGATAAAGATAGAGGGAGAGACAGTGCATCATCAGAGAAGATGAACTAAATCCATCTGTTGCTTGTGCTTGAGACCACTTCCCAGTGGTATCCCTAATATCTGTATCATCAAGAAAATAGGCCTCTTAATCGCCTTCATTAGTCAAGCTGGTGAGACAGTAACAAATCAATAATGGTAAAGAATTACACCAATTCCACCTGTTAAAGAAAACAGTGTATTCATATGGCAAATAAGTGTAGGGCATCAATTACAAGCACGCAGAGTGTCACCATAATTTTATGTTGCTGCAGAAGACCTTCACAAATAAACACACACACCCACACCCATACACTGTGAGATGCTTTTAATTGAGTCCTGTAGAGTGATGACTCACTCTCTCCCCAAGGTTAGTCTATCTGAGGATTTAAAAACATAGACCTATAAGCGTGGTGGCTTTATCACTATTTTGTGATCCTCATGCTTCTTTAAAGGCCATCTTAGACAGCTGGTTATTTGGCATTTATCTGCCCAACAAATACCCCTTTTTTTCTCTGACTGACCACAAAGCTAAGAGCAATTGCATCCACTGCAAACCGATATTTATTGAAAACCTTCAGAAGTGAAACAAGGGGAATTATTTTTACCAGGCATTAGAACGGGCTGTGACAGGAGTGCTTTGACAAAATTGGGTGCTGTCAGTGTTCCCCGTCACCAATCACCACAAACTGCAAGGTCCTGTGGACGAGAGGGACAGACAGCCAGTCAGTGCACATCAGCGTGTGCAAGGCAGGCGGCAGCTGCAATTAACCTAGCCCCCCATCAACACCACCACCATCACCATCACCACCACGAAGCCCCCACCCACCCTGATGATCTTGCCACTTGTTCTTTGTTAAGTGAGCCTTTTAGCTTGTTTCAATGCTTCACTCAAAATGCCCTTGATATTAATTATTGTTTGGCTGTGGTTTTTGGGGATGTTTGGAATGTGACGCAGTAATGGTGATGGATTACAGTAGTTGTAGAAATAGGCAGAATATTAAACACACCAAATATTGTGACATAAAACTAGCATCTATCGTATTATTCTAAACTTATTTTTCTAAAAAGAGTAGTGTCTAATTGAAAGTAAAAAATATTTATTTTTGTTGACAGATGCTATTTACACAAACGCCCTGATTTACTAAGACCCCAAATAAACCACGCTAATTTAAGCAATTGGATAACTAGCACGAGAAAACAATATGTTCATTGAAAATATGTTGATTTTTACATGTGCTAAATGCTCTCCATAGCCATGACGAGTTCAGATCAGAGAGTCTCCTGGAAGGGTAAAACTGACACTTTCCACGTTTATGCGTAATTGCGCGATAAGTGTAGCGCCAATTAAAGGCGATGAGACGCATTAACAATGTTCCATATACAATAGGAACGTAAAATATAAGAGATTAGACATGAGTGTGTGTTCTGTTCTGTGTAAATTAAACCTTTTCACAAGCTCGTTAAAGCTACAGTGCATAGGATTTTTTTGTTGTTAAAAATGAGAAAGAAAGAAAAAAGCATCATTATTGAATCAGGGGAGAAAAAAATTGTCTAAAACACAATGTTTCTAAGCTGCTGTGAGTCGCCCTGGATATCCTGTAATAGTAATTCACAGTAACTCACATCGGGGTCGAATTGCCAGGAGTTTTAAAACGCACATATCATATGCAAGCTCAGATACATGCTACGTCATCACGCCCATAAGAAGTCTGGCCAGAGACCCACCCCCAGATTTCTGTTACGGCTTAACACAGAGCTGCCTGCACTTAACACTCCGCAAGCCTGCACGAGCAGCACGCTGACGGATCATAACAGAGATAAGCTTTTCCCCTTCAACAAAGCCCTGTGCGTTACACACAAAAATCTTTTGAAAATCAGGGCCTAAGTTGGCCCACCAGTAGTCAAGAAGTAAGATTATTGTTTTTTTCCCTATACATCAGACTCCTTCAGGAAAGACGGACAGATTTTTTTTGGTGATAATTATTTTACACTACAGAACATAGTTTACACTTAACATCTATGTTCATATAAACACAAATGTGAATGGTTATATTTATTGTGTAAAAACATTTTTGTTTCATTAATATTATGTGTATATAGGCATATGCTGTTTACACATGCTACTTAAGTAAAGCTCTCAAATATATGCCACAGAGATTAATATGTACAGTACTTTTATTCTGAATCTTTAATGTTTCTTTAAACATTTTTTTCTGTCAACACCTTTATAAGACAAAAGAGAATTTAGAGTGGAATGATGTCATATTTCCACATATTAATGCTTTTCTGAAAAATTGGCAGCCTTTGGATGCAAAAAGACACATTTCATCTTTGACCCATACACATGCAATATCACAAAGTGCAAATAGTATCTTATTTCTATTCGCACTTAGTGTAAATAGAGCAATATGCTATTTAAATGCAAAAAGCATCTTATCCCTCTTTTCACTTAGTGCAGATAGTGCGTTCTAAAAATGAACAGACGAATTGGCGCTATCATTAGGTAACATACATTTGATTCATTTATTTATTGATTTTAGACATAATCACGTGACACAGTGGTTTTGGGCTGAAACTATTGAACTGTGGTTTAATGCAATACTGCTGAAATGATAGGCAAAAGTAGCAGAAGCTAAGGTGACGTTTCTTTGGAACAAAATATTCCACTGGAGTTGCTTGTGCTAGGCAAAGTATTTTTGTCTTATTAATTCTCCAAGATAATATGTCTTGACAGAGCCTCCCAAAGCGGATCCATAAAGCAGCCCTGCAGAGAGCTTTGCCTAGGCTGGCCTTTTGAAGAAGTTATTGCTTTGATGTATGAGGGAGCAGATAAAACAGCATGGGGAGTGAAGAGTAATTGCACTGGGTCTACGGGGGGGGGGGGGACAGTAGTTTGCCCACACAATGACTTCAATCTCTGCCTTTCTCAGGCAAATGGACGCTGGGTCATACTCTGGATGGCTCTGACCACAGTACCTTTAAATGATTTACCTTTTCCATAGGCTAAAGATCAATTACCGTATTGATACGTCTTGCAAATTCTTGTTATCCAAACAATATCAAGTCCATGATGGCTTTTGGTGGTACGGTAGCTCTCATCTCATCTTCAGCGTTCTTCTTGTTCTTGGGTAACAGCCTATTAGATGATGAGTCTAGGCATGGGACTGGTGAATATGATTCAAAAGTCAATAATATAAAACGCTGCTCTGAGGAACAAAGAGGTTTTAAAGCCAATTATCTTGAAGCCAGTTACTCTTTTCTGACAGTTGTGTGTGGCTTTGAGGGTGATCTTAAGTTGGTACTAACAGTAATTGTGATAAATCTCATACTTGTTTTAAAGTCGTAGTTCTTTAAACAGGCTGCATTCAATGTAATTGGCCGTGATCATTCTGGCTGTTAAAACTTGCAGAGGTGCTTTGCAGCTAAGTATCAAAAATGTTTTTTTGGGAGGTTTTTTTTTGCATTTGAACTTTATGTAAACCTGCTGCCCGCACCAGAGGAAATTTATTTGGTGGAAGCACAGGAAGATGCAAATCACCTGAAACCATGGCATCAGCATGCAGCATCGGACAAAGTGCTGAAGCCCTCGACACGAGCTTTAGCACTCGACTACAACTAGTTACTCTAGTAAAAATGACTTCAAAATTAAAGTGGTCCAGTAAAATACACTTGAGGTAAAGTGTTTAAATATTTACCTTTAAACATATTTTTTATTGACTCACTGGCCCCTGGCACTTCACTCTACAACAGTCTGATTTAGATTATAACTGAGTCTATTGCTATGCACGCATCAAGTAAAAAATAATCTGATTTTGACTGGTGTGAGCTATGTTTGTAAAAATGCATCTTCTTTCTTTCAGCATTTCTGCATTTTTGCATTATAGGAAATGGAGTAGAGAGAAATGCTCATGTTTAAACCTTTTATTTATTTTTTTCCCCAGCACTAGGGGGTCTCCATTAACTAGCATGATATGACCATAAATATAACAAATATAACTAGATATTGACACTTGCCGTTCGGAAAATAGTTGTTTTCTCCACCTTGATGTGCATAAAGGTTAAGAATTCCTAACATCTGTCAAATCATGTGTTTTAGATGTCAAGGTATGACATGGCATATAAACCTTACCTACATTCTACATCCAAATGACCAAGCAGTGATGCCTGGGAGCAAAAAATTACCCCTCCTCTGGTCAGTACGATTCTACTTGAGTACCGGTCACTTGTTTGTTCATAACGTTAATTTTGACTCATGTTTTAGCATGCATGTAATATTGCACCTTCTTTATGTTCAAAGCCCTTTATTCAACATTTCCTGAGCACCGGGGGGGGGGTCTCCATTAACTAACAGGACACCATATGACCATGAATATGTAAAACATAACAAGATATCAATACTATATTTTAAAATGATCATGTTTTCCGAGGCCATCCTTAAATCCTCAAACCTGATCCTAGATATGCATAAAGGTTAACAACCAACATCTGTCAGCTGATGTGTTTTGGATGTCGAGGTGTGACGTGACACGTAAACAGTATCTTCTACATCCAAGTGACCAAGCAGCGACATCTGGTAGAATGATGAGGGCAAAAAATGTCCCTCTCTCAGGTCAGTACGATTCAATTTGAGTCTTCCCAGTCACCTTTACTGGATTTTGGATAAGATACGGCACACATTGATGGTCCACTCTCTTTTAAACATTCACAGTTCAATAGTTCAGCTGAAAGAACTGCTGGAGCACATGTACTGTAGTTTTCTTCTGCAGTGAAAAAAAATCACTACCTCATCTAACTTAGCATAAAACACCTTTCAAAATGCATTATGGGTATATGTACATCGAGCAGATGGAGAGTCTGAGCATGACATTTTTGTTACTGAATCATTTCTAGTGACGGATTAAGTTCGACATCGTAAATGTCAGCTATTGCCTGTGCCACGGATTGCATCACAAGCTGGATAGCCTTATTGTAACCTCTGATGTTTAAATTGGAGCTGACTCTGAGAAGGTTTTGTTTAATGGCAGGAGCAAAACAAGCAATTTCAATCACACATTTCAGCACAGGCACTCGTGTCATCACTGCAGTGCTCGGCAAAAATGCTAACTGTATTGAATGTCATGTTTCACTGAAAGCAACTGAGCCTTGAGGGTAAAAGAGGCTGGGAGGTACTACGAGTTCAATCTGAAAAACATAATAAACTGTGTTGCATCATCCTTACATTCAGTCGTCAATAAGTAATGGGGTAAAAATGTGCTTACACTCACCTGTCATCCTGCCGTCAGCAACATGGAGGTATTGGGATTCCTCACCTCTGATTGCACATCCAGGAAGCTCTGTTGTCTGTGCCCCTGGTGGGGATTTTTCATCTAATAAATTATCTATGAAAAGTCTTCATTCTCTCTTGAGCCTCCTTGTTTGAGATGCAATAATTGGAATAGATGCACTCCATTACTTTTCTTCACTTTCCACAGGGACCACCATTGCTACATACAGTTGAGTGCAAAATGTTGCATCTCCCATGGAAAAAAGAATAGAGGTAGCTCTATTTTACAATGTATGTACAAATGAAAAAGTTAAAAATGAAATGTGGGTGTAGCCTGCAACAAGACAACAATCGAAACCCATAAAGCAAAATCAACAGAAATATTGTTTAAAAAGGAACCAAAAGCATGAACATTTTGCCATAATCTCTTCTAGAGGATCCAAATGCTGTTCAGAAGGTATGAAAGAGGTTGGAGGCAGTTATAAAGGCAAAGGGTAGGCATACAAGTTACAAAAGAATATTTATATCATGTTCAATAATTAATATTGAAACAAATCTAAACATTTAACAAGTTAATATCTTGGCATACACCATTTACCCACCATTTACTTGTAATAATGAAGGAACAGCTGTGAAACCTAACACACTAAATGTGTTGTTCCTATACATTAAATTCCTTTGTCTTCTTCTAAGGGTATGCAAACTTTTGCACTTGACTGTAGCAACAGTCATGTCCTTCCCTAAAGCCAGATAATATAACACCATAATTAAAGTATCATAAAAACAAGGCATTACAATGCAACAAAAAATAAATTTTAGGAAGTGAAAACATCTTGAATATAGGTGAATTTATGTAAATATTTCTCATTATGAGATTATTACAAAACAAATACAAGAAAATACAAATACAAGTCTTATTTTATTGGCAGATAATTTTGCTTCTTTCTAAAAAAACAATAAGCAAAATTATCTGCCAATGGAATAAGACACTTTCAAGCTTGTAATTAGTAAAAAAAAATGTCCAGAAATAGGTTTAATAATCTTATATTTGTTTTATAATAGTCTTATAATGTCTCGAAATATTAGATAAATTCACCTATATTCACTTGCTAAGATATCATTTTTTGCAGGGTGTACACTTTATCTCCACAACGAATTGATAATCTGATGGTATAAAGGACACAAGCGCAAGCCTTTCTAAACACACATACATTTATTGCAAACAGTTCACGAAATGAAACCACACACACACACACACCGAAGCGCGAGGCGGCGTGCGTGTGACAGAATCCCCTCCAACGCGTGGCTCCCGCCACACACACAAGCACCCACAACGGGCTGGTGGGTGCTAGGGCCCGTGGGCACAATGTCCATGTCCTGGACGCCGGTACCGCGCGGGAGAGCAAAGTCCAACCCAACATGGCCAGGGAGTGGAGCGATAATGTACCCCGCCGAGACAAGACGCAGTACATCGTCATCCCTGAAGCCCGGGGGCAGAGAGATGATGTCCTCCGCCGTGTCAGGGGACAGTGTGAACTCCGCACCGGCCCCCGGCGGTGCTCCCCCCGAGATGGTGAGCTTCTGGAGGAGCTCCGCAAGCCGGTCCAGCGTGGTGTCGGACACCCGGGGGCCACCCTCCGCAGTGTCAGGGAACTCGGCCACACCTGCCGCAGAATCATGGAATCCGGCGGCGTCAGGGAATCCGGCCACGCTTGCCGCAGCATCAGGGAATCCGGCGGCGTCAGGGAATCCGGCCACGCCTCCTATGGCGTCAGGGAACTCAGGTACGCCTCCTGCGGTGTCAGGGAACTCGGGTACACCTCCTGCGGCGTCAGGGAATTTGGCCACGCCTACTGCGGCATCAGGGAATCCGGACACCCCTCCGGCGGCAGCGGCAGGGAACTCGACCACGCCTCCTACGGCATCAGGAACGTCAGGTACGCTTCCTGCGGGACAGCCTCGGCGGCCGTCATCGCCCCCCCAAAAAAAAATCTCCAAGGGGCTTTCCTTCTCCACTCCTGCGAGGCTTGTGACTCAGGCGATTCGCCGTGGAGCCGTGATCGGGTGGGCAGCAGGCAGCGGCTGTTTCTGCCTCCCCAGCACGGCATTGCTCCTTGGCAATCGGCGTGGAGCCGCAATCGGGTGACAGCTGGCGACGGCTGCTTCTGGCTCGGCTGCTCAGCGAGCGACGCCAGCAAGGCAGCCAGTTCCTCGAGCCGGGTCTGCCACGCTTCCTGCTCCTTACGGAGTCCAGCATAGCCTATCTTATCCCAGGGTGGATGGGGCCGCCCCGACGCGGTGACCATCAGCATGAGGCTAGTGCTGTAGCACAGCCAGCGATGATGCTCCAAGGTCTTGCTGTGTCCATCTTTTAGGTGCCTGATTCTGTTACATGTAGCGCGGGAGACAGGACACAAGCGCAAGCCTTTGCAAACACACATACATTTATTGCAAACAGTTCACTAACAGTACACACGTGAACACACACACACACACGCACACACACACGTACGCACACGCAGAACATCAAACAATCAGGCACAAACTAGATGGAAACAAGATGGCTCGTCAATCACATGACGAGACAGGGCGCACGTCACCGCAGCGTGAGGCGGGGTGCACATGATATAAATGCATGTAAACATAAATCTACAACATTGTGGAAGTTTATAATCAAGAACAATAAAGATGTTTCCATCCGTCAATTTACATATTAAACAAATGTTTACTGAAAATACATGCATGAGGAAAAAGCCATAATACAAATATCCATATTGGAAATAAACAGCAGAATTACATTATTTAAGATGATATGAGAAACACTGCAGCTGAATGTATTTGATTCTCTCTGTGTCACCCTGAGCATCGGCAGCCGGTTTACTGTTGATGAAATGCTTTCAGCACCAACTACAAGGATGTCCATAGGTCCAGTGCTCCCTTTCAAAAGTGATTTTTAATCTCACTATGACTCACTCGGGTAAGTAAAAGATAAATAAAATACATACTACATTGACTAAGGTCATAAACCTAAATTTTCTGAAAATAAATAAATAAATAATTCACATGAACCCAGAGTGTTTTCTATAATTTCCCTCTTGGCCCTGCCGTGGTCCTCTCGCCTATCTTTCTTCCTGTTTCATCACTCGGTGTTGCTGCAGCAGAGCTGGCCAGTCCTCAGTGGCTCCAGCTGTGACATGCCTGTCAGTCTGACCTTGAATCACCGTGCAAGGCAGTAAGCAACTAGAGACAGCCAGTGACAAATTAGCGCTGCAATCTGTCGTCACTGAGACAGCCGTGTGGAATACTGCTGCTCTTGACTGAATGTGATAGATAAAAACAATAAAATATGCAGTGGTGTCAGTTTCAGTCAGACAATTGTAAAAATGGCAACTCACGAGTATTACTCGTCTATTTGAAAGGTGACTGGCTGAGAGCGTGTGATAAAAAAGCTCAATGAGAAATGCTGATGCAACCTGGCTTAAGCCTTATTCGCGTTCATCAACATTAAATCTTCGACAGAGCTGAGACAAGCAGCCTTATAATACGCTTGCGAAAAGGGCAAGAAAAGAAAAAAAAACAGCCACAGCACTCAGAGCTTCACACAGACGTTGCCTTGTGTTTTTCATCTTAACTTGAATTGGGTCTCCTGGAAAGTTGCAGCCAAACAGGGAGGAAGAAATGAAAGTAATTTCCACTCCACTTCGAAATGCTTTTCCATTTTCATGAGTTTTCTAGGAGCTTATGGTTAAATTCGTAATCAGCCTCAAATCTAGCTTGAAGAGAAAGAGAAACCTAATTTGATAAGGAGGTAATGAAGCTACACAGTAATTATCCAAGATAACCTATTTGTGGCACTGGTTGAGCAGTGATGAGAATTCTATTTAGCATAGCTGGCTGATTCCTCTATTTTGATCAGGGAGCAGATTTGCTTTATAACCCAGGCCAATTTACTTTGAACTCCCAAAGATGCCAGGCATCATTACATTGAGAAACTTCAAAATACCCTCGTGGGACTTGATGATTCAAAGCGAGAGGTATCAAATCTCAACTGATAGCATCGGTATTATGCACGCTGTTCTTGCATTGCTTTTCGTTTGCCTGGGGTCAGCATCCACATGAAATACTAGAACGCATTTTATAGTGGACGACAAATCAAATATATGACTGTAATCTGCATAATCCATTAAACAAACACAATCCAAATTTGTTGTATAGTATTTCTTTTTACGATATTTGCCTTTGTGAAACTAGAAAGAGCAGCTAGGATCCAGGTTAATTTGATACCTCATAAATTGACAGGACTCCAGTCCAAGGTGTGTTTGATTGTTGTGGAGACATTCACTTGCCATCGAGGAATGATATCGCCGTACAATTCGCCCTCGTTAAATTAATAGGGCCGGTTATTAAAACTGACAAGATTAATTAAACAGACATAAATGAAAACATTAAGAATCTATCAGATGAAAGCGACGGCATATAATTAACTGCAGAACTTAGCATTCAGTTGCTGTGCATTCTCTTAGCAAGGAGACATGAATAATACGATTTCAAGGTACCATGGCTCCCTAAAGACACTTCCTACTCGAGAGATGGGCGGCCATTTCCATGCATCAGTTATGCATAAACCTATCTCAAAGGATTACAATGGCATTTACTCTTGGTTACCCCTTTATATGGCTATTAAAAACTGTGGTTTTATGGGCGTGAAAAAAAAAGCTGCTTAACAAAAAAAATACAGCTTAAAATAACGGTGATATTTAGGTATGTGAAGTTGAAAAAGTCAAGAGATACACACTCATACAATCAAAACCAAAATCAGATACAGGAAAAAAAATGGTTATGCCCACTGCAGATGACTATTATTACATCTTATTCTCTCCAGAATCCGGATCCACACCAGCCCGTGACTTTAGAACGTTCACAATCTCCCAGCTTCTAACTAATTCAGCTGATCCTCATCTACACTAATGAAACTGAATATATACACTCACGGAGCACTTTATTAGGAACACGTGTCCACCTTCTCATTCATGCAATTATCTAATCAGCCAATCATGTGGCAGCAGCGCAATGCATAAAATCATGCAGATACGG
>JAOUQW010000019.1:10932214-10942934 GCA_028565825.1 Olivaichthys viedmensis | reverse complement strand
TGAGCAAGGCCCTTAACCCTCCCTGCTCCAGGGGTGCTGTATCATAGCTGCCCCTTCGCTCTGACCCCAGCTTACCAGCATGCTGGGATATGTGAATAATCAAATGTTTAATCAAATATTTAATCTTAATCAAATATAAAAAAAAATGTGTTCTGGGATATGTGAATAATCAAATTTCACTGTACTGTACTTGTATACGTATGTGACAATAAAGAAACTTAAAAAAAAAAGAATACAGTAAAAAAGCATGAACATCATGCTATGAGTAGCTCAGAAACAGTTCCACAGTCTAATAAATTTGCCCGACACTTTATGTTGGTTTTTCCTTCAATCTGTCACCCGTCTGTACTCTGAATATATTCTGCATGGAACTGTTCAAAGGGCATATTTTCCCCCAAAAAGTGTATTATGTAAGATTTTGAGGGCATGTAGAGTAATCCAAAAAGACTGCATTCAAGTCTGACAGTTAAACATACACAATTTAGAGTGGCAGATTTTTTTATACAAATAATAAAGACTTTGTGGTGAGTACGTCTATCATTTCTGATATTTATTCATAGTTAGGGAGATGGAGGCTTTCAGAAGAGACCAGGAAATTGGATTTGGTTATTTTTTTTTATTTTTTTTGGTCCTCACTTGCATTAAATATGAATCAAGGAAGCATGTAATGAGGCTGAGACCGAAATGGATGGTGTTAAAGTTGATTGATGACTGACCATCCACTGTTCCGGATGATCACATCACATTTGCTTGATAAAATCTCAAATCAAACTGTGTGCCTTTTGAGGAGTCCTGGCTCTCGAATGGTGACTGATATGGAGCTCCTTTACGGTCCTTTATGGAGATTTTGCACGTTTCCGTAAATGTCTTGAGTTTGAAAATGTGAGAGACTGGTGACATATTGACACATGCATAAGAGACATCCTCTGAACTCCTACCTGCTATATAGTCGAGTGTCCTGCTATGGAGACAGATATGGAGCTACTAGTTGGGGTTAGTCCATTTTACAGGATGAAAAAGTGAGAGAACAGAGGCTGGGGCTCGGGCAGAACTGATATCTGCAGCGCAGAGGGGAACATCGGGCACAAAGAGGCATGCAGCATGGATTAGCTTAAGAAAGCCAGGCAGCGAGAGATCAAATGAGACATCTGAAGGACTGAGGCCAACAATCTCTGATTTCTGCCTCTGAGCATGTGTGATGATCTGCCAAATCAAAGCAAACTTCCTGATATGCCGGCTTAGATAGCTACCAGACCGCATCCTCATTTGGAAGTCTGAAAGCTTCAGAAAAGCCCACGGAGGCCGTCATGCAAGGAGAAGACTACACGAAAAGTCTTTGGTTGAGGCTTGACACAACTTGTCGTCTCCTACTTTGGGCCCAGCATAAGGGCTTGCCAAAGACAGGAAGCCAGTCTGAAACACAAAGGCTGGCTTGGACACAAAGAGAAACCCAATCTAACAATATAGACGTTAGGATTATGTTCTTATTCAGATTGTAATCAAAGCTAAATTATTGCCTCTGCACTAATCCGTCTTAGTGTACATGGCCCTTAACAACTACATTTTCATCTCAACGTTCTTGTTGCCAACTACATTTCGGAGTAATGCCACGTGTATCATGAAAGGGATTGGTAAATAATTGAGACTTAATATAATGTAGCCTGTACTCGGCCGTAGATTTAGAGCAATTCGGGAAATAATATTTAAAATCACGCTAATAGTTCCTGTTCAGCATTCATGACTCTCATTCACTGGTGAAAAACCATTACGTTTGTGTGCAATCTATGGTCAACCTCGTTGATTTTGCAACCTTACACTTTTAATTTGTGCAGGCCTTTTTCAAAAAGGAAAACACTGACAATAAGGAGAGAACTAGATACCCATTGTTGTCCCAACTTTGTCTCACAAAACCCATTTGGTGGCTATCCATCAAATCTTTGTAACGGAGCAGTAACGTAGCTATATAGCCAGTTCCTTATGCCAATGCCTTTGTCCAAAAGCGAAGCACTTCATATTCACACTTCAGTTTTGTATACCTTCAGTTTATTAATGTTATTCCTGAAAATTAGGAATGGGATAAGCCCCCAGTTGTGTTACCTAATAAGAAGCATTAAAGCACAGCACTGATTGCATCAGTGTTTAACCCCTTAACTGTCTGGATCATTAGGAATTTTTGCACTGTATAGTATTGTACTGTATTGTATTGTAATTATATTGCTATACTGTACTGTTGTATTTTATTTCAGTGACACCACACCAAGAGAAATTCCTTGTACATCTGTACTTGGCAAATAAAATACAAAGATTCTGAGACCCTAATTCTGACAAAAACACTTAATAACAAAAAAAATACATAATCAACACACAAACACAAGAAATGTTATTTTCTATATTATAGTGAGTCCACAATGCATGCCTTCTTTGCCTCTTCTTTGGTACACCATTAGAGATCTTCAAAGATTCAATCAGGCATTAAGTTATGACAGCTGGCTGCACACATCTGAAACAAAGTCATATGTCTTTAAATCACCTCATTAAAAAAGAGTTTAGGCTCAAATTAATCAGATGTTAACAATCATTCAAAATGACCCCAAGCACACTGACTGATCACTGCAGATAGAAGGAAGTGACAATGTTTGGTGAAATCCCCATTATCTCAAAAAATCCCCAGAATTTCCCATTGGAATAAACAGTGTTCAGCCTCACACTCGTCTACATAAAGGAGAAAAGAGTGACGCATCCATGTGGCGCATTCCAGGAAGTTCAATTAACTTGGCAGCTCCCTTTATAATCCACCTTCTCTGATATATGGCTGCAAAATCAAATGGGTCATTACATCATCACTGTTGCAAATGTGTTGTATTGGAGAAGGTAAATCATGCTTTCAGCTTGACCGTTTAATAGCTGTAGAGAGGAAAAGGCTTCCAGCAGAGATGATCATTAGTAACGTGGGTAGACTTATGTAACATTTTCAGCCATAAGAACAAGGCCGAGTTTATTCAAACTCTATTGAAGTGTTGGCTAGCGCTTCCGCAGCATCATACCCTCATTTAAAGGTTATTCAACAAAATTCTTAACCGCTCGTTTTGGCATTTGAATTAAAGCAACATAATGTAACATTTTCGTCATGAATATTCCCCATTTTAACATTTGGATAGGCACACGGATGTCCTTCACTATTATAAATAATATCTGAAAAATCTATGCTGTGCATAGGTCACAGAGTCAGTTAAGGCAGCTCTTGCTGACATTTAGTTGCGCTGATAAATACCATGACATTTTACAAGATGGCCTTCGCTTAAAAGAAGACCCCCAATGAGGAAGTGTATCAATTTAGCCATCATCACATACTCAGCTTGAAGCAGACTCAAATATGTTTCTGTATCCTGTTATTTACCCGTTCAGCAGTGTGTTTCCACCAATTACGGACAAATCAGCCAATATTCAATCACTTGAAAAAGAGACTTTACCTCTACCTTCAGTCCTTTGATCAAATAATGGCATTCAGCTTTTATCCAGTGTGGATTTACAAACAAGCCACGAACCTCGTTCGCATATGAAAGCTCTGGAAGCATCTTTGTTCTGTCACTTTTTTAAAGGCTTGCTTAAAGGCTTATGTCTTATGGAAAGGCTATTAGAAATCCGCAGACTTCTCTGTGATTTAGATCAGCCCATGGTAGTGTACCTGCCAAGAGGAAATCAAAGCCAATAATGAACCACTTTAATGTTACTAGATATATGCAAGCCAACACCAAAAATTTACCAGGATGCCTGATGGTCACTTAAGCTTCACTTAGATGTTGTAGGATGTATTAAACTCATTATCTTGGCACCTAATGTTAAGCACATCAATGTCATTAAACAATGTATCATTAAGGCAGCGAGCATATGTAAGCAGGCAAACATTATGTTCAATAAGAAATTAGATATTTGCTGCACAGTCCTGGCATGCAGTGGCATCTTAAAAGCAGGGCTTCTCAAACCTTTTGCAACCTGAGACCCCCTTCCAGTGTAAAACAAATTTACGCATCCCCTTATCATTACAGCACAGATTATTATTACAAGTATAATCCAACTATTCAAATATTAGGCACATTAGGCAAATATGTACTATCATATTTATTCATTCGAGCCATGAGAGCTTATTATTCCTGAATTTTTCACCCACAGAACCCAAACCCAAACACTGTGTTTAAATATGGATTCGAAGCTTTTGTAATAACAAAAAATTTATACTTGTTTTTACATTATTAAGCTTTAGATTAAGAAACACGTTAGTGTGACTGGCATTATTTTTTAAACCCCTTCAATTCAGTTGACCAGTCAATTAGGTTTGTAACTGTAATAACTATAATAGTAAGTATCACAACTATAACAACTTTAATGGTAGTTTATCGTGATCTTCATTGTTAATTAAAAAATGTTTTAAAAAAATCACAGACCTACTAGCTAAATGTTACAGACCCCTGGGTGTCGCCGGACCCCACTTTGAGACCATGGCTTTAAAGAGTAACTAACCCCTAGTTTCAGATAACTCCGCCCTTAAAAATGGAAGAACACATTGGGAGGGAAAGGGGCTGGGCACTCCTGAGATTGACAAGTGTGTAGGAGGGGCTGGAGGGGAACCCGGGTAGCTGGGCTGCTGTTTTTCATACTTAGCGAGCTACTAGTTCTGTGTTATTTTATTTTATTTTATTTTATTTGCATAGACATTGGCACAAAGCAGCTTTACAGAAATCCGGATGTAGATCTTTTTCCCTAATGAGCAATCCAGAGGCCACAGCGGCAAGGAAAAACTCCCTGAGACAGCATGAGGAACAAACCTTGACTCAAAAGGGAACCCGTCCTCTTCTGGGTGACACCCGAGAGTGGGATTATGAATCATTACAGTGTATAGTCATACAGAGAAAAGGCAAAGAGTACTAAATGTGTTAAAAGGATACGGAATGTTCAGTATGAGCAAATTGTGAACAGGTTTTAATACAATACCAAAAATATAATGAATGACAGAGTCAGTAGCACTTGTGTGACTAAGGAATCATATGAGGTAAAGGGTTTTTCTTCCTTATTATCCCCATGTCTGATCCGAGCCAGCGTTTTAAGCCTTACCAATTTGAGTCATTGGCTAAAGCCACCGATTAATTAGCGCTGGAAAATATTTGTGAGTTGGAGCGAATGGGAGACGTGATTCTGGGCCAGAGCTGTACTGCAGCCATCTTTAGTTCTTGATTTTATTATTTTTTTCAGGGCTTTCAGGCTTCAGTCTCATCTTCAGCGTGTGAAAAGCTTCACAGGGGTTAGATTGGTTGATTGACTTCATCAGTCAATATGTTCCTACATTTTGGGTCCAAAATACTTTGGTTGCCAGGGTAGTGGGTTTTAGTCAATAGGGACAAATGCATCAGTTCAGGTTGGAGCTTTATGTACATAAGAAAGTTATAACACTACACCCACCATATTTTCACAGACAAAATGGTATGTTTTGTATTAAAAAAAAATTCTTCTCTTCACTTTCTATCTTGCACTCTGGTAACAATTCAGATTTGATATCTGCTCATATGTCTCTGAACCAGAACAGATTCTTCAGGTTATTTTTAGAACCTAAAGAACAGCAACAGCAACAGTTTGAGACCCAATTGTAGCTTGTATCTTACCAGTCTGTCTATATATACCAGCCCATATAATACGTCTGAAAAGAATCAGCAAATGAATAGGCTCTTCATGTAAAGGCATTAAAATGGATATTAGAGCAGGATAAACACTAAAATCTTATATATTATTGTCAATAAATGAGAGAACACCATCGAGTACATGCATAAAAAGCTTTGTCTTTCAATCCTGTCTTTCATCAGCAGCCTAAATTAGTAGAGATCTATTAGAGAAGCGCTATTTAAGGCTGCACGAGTAAAAAAGCAGAAAAAGAGATCTTTCAGTACTGAAATGAGTGATCATGGTGGGCAGAGTTGTACCATCTAATACCCACTACTGTAGGTGCCATCTGCCAGGGAGTGCCATCCTGTTTTTGTTCGTTTAATATGCTTCATCGTCTACTTGACTCTTGATCATGAAGGCACTTTTTAAGTGCATTGCAACAGGCAGAGTGAAGCGGAAAGCCTTTGATGATCTGTGGTGTAATTAAAGATGCGATTAATTTAGAAATTCTTTCAGAACAGCAAGTGCTTTGGAGCTGCTCGACAAGTTTTGTTTTTGTTCACAGAGAATATGATTCTTTTTTTTTTTTTTTCAACGATTTGTGGTTTTGTGTAAAAGAGATCAATTAGCAGTCTAAAAAGCCCTGTTCTTTTTGCTCCTCCTAGCATGAGGCTGTCAGATGTTACATGAGTTGAGAGAGCAATTTTTTTTTTTACAAAAGAATTACCAATTAAGATGTTACTTTTTGTTCATTTCAACCTTGCAAAAAATTCTTTATCTAAGCTTTTTTCCCCCCAATGTGTACAGAAACAATAGTGTGGGATCTGGTATCATTTTAGCTTTGGTAAATATAGGCTTGGTATAGTATGATATCTGCAAATGGAGCAGATAATTTTTTTTAAAAAAGCCTCCTTTTTAGGGGTGGGAATTTCAAAGTACCTCTCGATTCAATGATTTCAATTCCCCGGGTGCCAAGAGGTGCTTTTGAAGCAATTCTTTATGCATCTTGATACATCTTGATTTTTGATTTGTATAGCCTACATTAGGATTTTTTCAGTATGACCACTTGCTGCTTTTAAAAGATAATATTATCATTTTTGTTAAAAAAACAAAACCCCCCAAAAAACCCCCACTAGGCTTAAAGCATTTCCACTAGTGTTTATTTTTCATCAGAAATATTAGGTACTGTTGGACATTCTTCAATAAAAAAAAAGTCTGATTATAATGTTTTGTGCATCGATGCAGAATCTTTCAAGGGAAACTCATGATGCATCTAAGAATTAGATTTTTTTTTTCTTATGCCTAATGAATATGACTTCTCTCTGATAATAGTTGCACAGTGCAGATCCTTTTTGACACAAAGTTGCATCCATGCTGCAGGTGAAGAATGCTAGCTCTCTTGGGTCGCTTATCATCTAGGCATAACGTATGCTTCATGGGAGGTGTTAAAATTTGTCCTCCGAAGGCTTTTGTCGCGGCACACGGGATAAAAAAAACCAGACTGCACAATCAGATTAAATACAAGGTTAGTCCATGGCAGAACCAACAGTAATCTTAACAAGATCATGATCTCCAATGGGCAGATGTCACGCTGCGGTACAGTATTTGCACCATGCTGAAAGAAAAAGCTTTTCAACAAAGAAATGTATTAAGGCAATCAGGCTATGGCTGTTTACATCTCAAAGTTCTCCAGATTAGTGAAGACATCTTATAATTTCCCATGGCCCTCGTAATCTTTTTGTGATCAGTCAGAAGTGTAGTAGGCAGCAGTGTGGCAAGCAAGAGGACAGTGATGAAAGATACAGGTGCAACAAAACAAATGTTAGTAAAGAGTAAGTCAAATATTTTAAACTAAACTCAAACTCTACTTCTCAGAAGAAACTGAATTGCCTGTGCAGGGCCTGCGGTGCTGCCGGGGTAAGTAGTACCTGCACACGGTAGGCATGGGCTTATAATCGTTATACGTACAATATTGTGCAAAAATCACACTGTAAAAATTATTAGCACCAAAAAATGTATATGTTTTATTCTGAAATGTCTATATTTTGGTGTTATAGTTACAACTCCATTTGTAAGACGTTTTTGTAAGGACAAGAATTTTATTTAAAGCTTTGTACCACACCTTAATAGGCTCATTTTTTTAGAATAAAACTTAATCTCTTAAAAGGTGATTTGTATAAAAATATATTTAAATTTTTTTATTAAAATATGCAAAATATGTATGACAAGTCCACTTTGTTTTTATATTGTTTTATGGATAAAATGTCACCTAAAGTCAAAACTACTCATGGGAACTAAATAAAGATAAAGTCAGTAACCAATAGAAGACCAGGAAAGAATATTTTGGCATGAAAAGTTATTTCATCTAAGTAATTGTCCACTCATATAGAATACTATAGAACATGTTTTAGAAAATAAGCTTTACAACGATATATGATTCAGAATGGCGAGATTTAAAAACACCTGTTGAACTTGTACCTGAAAAATAGAATATACAACAAAATCTATGCTATGTGTAGTTAATGGAGTTGGGATAAAAGTATGGAAATTAGTTGACAATTTATTTTTACATATTCTGAAAGTATGAAAGTTATAGAATATCCAAAAATCTGAAACTTGAAACAATTGAAATTGAATTTTTACCTGTGGTGCCTGGCCTTAAAATATCATTCAAGTGTATTTTCAATGTATCAATTTCCATTATTCTGATATATTTCAGTCAAAAAATAATTAGGTTAATTATTATTTTAATATTAAATATTGCTGTTATACTGCAAACCTTTTCAGTCTTTGACCCAGTAATAGTCCTTTGCTAACTACAATATCATGGTAAGATCGTAATTTGTGATAAAAAAGTAAGACAATTATTGTGAAATGTAAATTTAATATTGGCACCTGCCTAGCACCCTAGCTCACAGCCCACCGTGGTGCCAAAGAATTTTGATAGAAAAGGAATATGCAAAGGAATGATGCAAATACCATTTTTCATTTTCAAGCTTTTCCAGATCAATGGCTATAACCATCAAAAGCAGAATTACTTTATCTATGATAAAGCCAGCATAGCCATGAACTTAACACTCAGACGAAAATAATTTCTTGTAATAAAGCTGCACCAGTTAATGAAAATAATATCATGATTGAGAAAAGCAAAGGATTTTATATAAGTCTTGCATATTAATTTGAGCAGAAATGTATTCTCTGCAGGCAACATTTGTAAACAGCATTTAATATATCATTAGGAGCCTCAGTCTACTCTGTAATTAAAAGATAGTGGCCGGAGTTGCTGCACTGACAGCTCTGTTTAGTACAGCGTGCAATGCCATCGATTCTAATAAAGGGTGCAGATCATTTCAGGTAGGCAGGAATTTGATGATTAATTTCCTCTTTGGTTTTCTCATGATCATAATAATGCACGAGACAATGAGACAATGTGCCATTGTTGTCCATGTAGTATTTAGCCCTCCTGGCATCTGATGGAGTGTTGCAACGCCAGTAAGTGAACTTTTAAATTATGTGTTCCTTTACCTCAGCGAGCTGCCAGGATACAAATGAGTCACAAAGCATCCCACGCGATCATGCACATCCACCGTATAATAAACCCATTTCACCCAGCATGAAATAAAAGACCATTTTCAAGTTCAGTGATTGGGTTCATAAACTCTCTCTCTTCCTTTTCTCCCTCTCTCACACACACATACACAATCATACACACACACACACACACACACACACAGTGGAAAGCTAAGTCAAGTTGATTTTAAAATGAAATAAACTGCTCAAATTACCATACAAGCAACAAATCAATAATTAAATTAATGCATAAATTAAACATCAAATTGCATAATTCCCCCATCACTCATTGTTATCATTACACAAGTTCACATGCATATTCAACTTCATTTACAAGAAAATATAATAATAATATTCAGACACACATCAGCTCCTTTCTATCAGTGGAATACCTCAGTGGGGAATTGGAGTGTATGCAATATTTGGAAGTGTATCAAGTCGAAATCATGAAGAATCAAAACATGGGTTAGGAAAAGAAATGGTGCACACGGAGCGTGTCAGGGTACATACAGAAACGCTGCCAACTCGTACACAGGAAACATGGCAGTCATAACCTTCTGTCAATTTCACACTGCTGACAAAGACACAGATTTACTCGGATTTTATATGCACTCAGTTGTCAGTAGAGATGCACCAAAATTTCGGCTGCCTGAAAAATGGCGGCCAAAAATGGTGGTTTTTCGTCCAAATAAGTAAAAATGGCAAAAGAATTTGACCTAGGACTTCTCCACTAAAGATTTGATACGCCAAACTGGAAGCACGATATTGCCTACGGACCATGTACAATAGTTTTATATTTTATGTTATTTGTTTTATTTATTGTCAGCTCAGTTTTGTGGAGTAAAGTCCTATCGAAAGGACGAACTTGTCGCTAATATGTTTTTTTTCATTACCTTGTAGTTTTTCATTTAAGCATTAATTTAATAAATGCTTTTAATGAATACTTTTCATTTGTCAGAGCGTAAAAAGCTAAATAGATTATTACAATTTATGCAAAATTACAAAAAGCTGATTATTATTAACAAAAACAAATCCAGCACATTTCGGTTTTGGCCAAGAATTTTCATTTCAGTGCATTACTAGTTACTTCAGTTTATTATGTACAGCTACCATAGACAGTAGGTACCCTATTACTGAGCCACGATAACTGACTGTAGCCCATCTGTTGCTATGCACAGTTTGTCAGACACACTTTACCATCAGTGGAAAGGGATCACCATTCTCTATGTGGTTTACTGTAAAATATACAGTAACTTACACTCTCAGAAAAATAGGTACTAAACTGTACCTTTCCCTGTCTTTTGCACCTTTAGTATGTATATTTTAACTGGAACCGTGAATATAGTGTACCTTTAAAAATGATTTAAGGTACATAACAATAATTGGACCTTAGGGACCCCTGTTGTACCTATAATTAGCTTTTAGAGTAAGACTTTAAAGGTACATTACAAGCACCTTCCTATGTACGTAGGATACATACTAAAGTTGTACCCTTGAG
>JAOUQW010000019.1:10904575-10921825 GCA_028565825.1 Olivaichthys viedmensis | reverse complement strand
CTGGAGCAGGGAGGGTTAAGGGCCTTGCTCAAGGGCCCAACAGTGGCAGCTTGGTGGAGCTGAGGTTTGAACCTATGTGAACCTTGAACCCAGTGCCCTAACCACTGAGCCACCACTGCCCCACATTAACACACACTGCGCGTGAACTATTCCAGCAGCGGCGCTAGCCGAGAAAGTGCTGTGCCGTCACCTCTTGTTTCGTCCCAGTGAAAGCAGAAGTACAGCACAGCGGCTGGTGTGCCGGTACACTAAACTGGACAGCGGCAGATGTTTTGGTAGGGTTCTGTCCTGTTCCAGTAGCCTAATTGTGAAAGTTACAGCACAGCGGTGTGTGTGCCATTACAGTTAACGGTACACTCAGCAGCACAGGGGGCTTGTGGTAACGAGGCTACTCTTCTCTTACAGTAATCTATTAGGGTAAGTTTAAAATAAAAAATGTATGCAAAATAATGTAAATAAATGGTATCACTAAAATCAAGAAACTCAAAACAACTGAACGAGAATCAGAACAATGCTTGTGGTTTAAGAAACACAAGTAAATGAAATAAGAATGAACAAAAAGTTAATTAAGTCTCGAGTTATGCAGTGCTCATTGCATGAAGTTAGAGTCTGTCTGGCCTTTAGATAATGGCAATGTTTAAGAGGACTCAAATAGGTTAGAAATGCTTTAAACACAACAAAGTTTGGTCTTTGGCTTTTGGATATTCAAAAAAAAAAGCTACATTTCTTTTTTTAACTTAATAAATGAGCATGTGCATCCCCAAGACAAATGGATATGAAATTCATTTTGTCACTAACTCATTGTAATTTGCTTATCACCTCATGTTTAGGAGGCTAAATTCTCTTCACAAGGGGGAGCTATTAGCACTTAATTAGCTTTTGTGTTCTTCATTAAAAGGGAGGAAACTGGTGGTGCTGCATCAATAACACTTTGTGTCCTTGTTTAAAAAGGTCACTGACTTGTAAAAGCTAGTTTGGGCTTATTGTGGAGGGAAAGGATTAGTGTTGTGTGAGGCTGTAAAACTTTAATGTTTTTTTAACAAGCCTTTAAAATCTGTAAATTGCTTATCAAGAGGATAAGCCAAAAAAAATAATGATCATTAAAAAAAAAAGTGTGTGTGTGTATATTATATATATATATATATATATATATATATAGATATAGATAGTATTTCCTTTGTAGTTAAGGCATGTGGTTTGCCCCTCTTCAGATAATGGCACCGGTGGAAGCCTTCATACTTGTTTCGTATTCTTAGTGTCACCTGCAGTATTTTGTATTTATTTAATTAAATCCTGTAGGTTGTGTCGGCAATAAACAAAAAGCTTACAATATGACGGAGTAAAATCAACTGGTAGTTAATCTACTTCTGTTCTAGATTAGACATACAGTAATATAACTTCATTGCAAATACCTACCTCTGGTAGCATAACCTCTAGAATGAAGTCACCATTTCTGACTTCTTTGCAGTCTAAGCGTAAAGCTGTCCAAATTTCTTTTCGTACGAGACATCACTCTGGTGATTTGTGAGGATGACTCCCGAGGTACATTTGTCCAGACGTATGTTCAACCCTGGACGGTTTAGTGTGTAAATCCTATTGATTTTTTTTTTTGTTGCATCATTAGAATTCAAATCAATGGAAATGACCCAAAAATATACTTTGTTTTTTTATTTTTTTACCTGAACTTCATCATTGATCAAACCTTTCTCTCTCAACTGAGAACAAATAAGCAAATGTACTAAATGAATGATCAGCAGTGAAAAATCACAAAGCAACTTCTTGTCTCAAGACAAATGTAGTGACTCCATGCCATGAGAACAGCACACTGACAAACAAATTCATCAAAAAATAACCCGGCAAACACAAGTGCAGATGTTTGTTTGTTTGCAAAGATGAAAATAGATGTTTTAAGAAGGAAAGATTATTCGTGTCTCTCTTCCAGGAAAGAAATAAGACCGCAATTACTACCATTGTATAGGGGTAGGGTGTTGGCATGTCACATCCACAGGTGAAACTTGTATTTTGGAGGTTTTCAGACTGTTAGTCTGTATGCAAGCACCTTTCACACAACTCGCACTGCACCCAGGCGAGTTTAGAGACATCTGGATACAGTGACCTAATTTAGTTTAGTCAAAAGATGATTTCTGGAACATGTCGTCCGTCTTCTTGGTGCAAAAGACGCATTCCGACCCGTCTGAGGTATTGAGTAGTTCATCAACGGAGGAAAATTCAGTACATTGACCTGTTCGATAAAGCAGCGTTAGTGTAACCTACTGAATAGTACATCAATTATTAAACTACGATGATAGCCTAATGTTAAAAATAAAACAATAATAATAATAATAATGAGCGGCGTTAGGTCTACTTACCCGACGTTACTTCAAAACGTTTTGGTCGAGCACAGTATATCACTTTAACTTTTATTCTATACTTAGTCACCGCTTGTAAACAATTACGCCGATTTCGTCCATTTTGATAAAGTAGATCACGTTAAGCGTGCATGCGTTTGTTTTATACTCTGCAGTTTTCTGACTTGTGATTGGGCAAGTGTTTCAAGCCTGCAGACCTACAGGAAAACGTGTAAATAGCATGAAATATTAAACTAGTATTTCGTTTGATGACATATAAGATGCAGAATTCGCTTTTCGGCGTTGTATTGTTTCATTTGCATTGGTTTTCACGGGGGAGGGAAAATAAATAGGCGTCGCTCCTGTTCTCTAGATGCTCGCGCGGGCTGCGTGAAAGCTCTGACCTGTTAACATGAGCGCCGAAATGAAAAGCGAGACTTTCCGTGTCGCTCGCACCACGCAGAGGGAGTGTGTGAGAAACAGACCTAAGTGCAATCACATTTCAAAACAGTCAAGGCCTTAAACGCTGGCCAGAAATAATAAGGAAATGTATATCAACCTGATTCATTAATTAATTGCGTTATTGTTTTATTAACGCATTAAACATTTCAAATTAATCGCAAACGTTAACGCGTAATAAATATATAATATAATTAATATATAAAAAACACATTTACAGTATATTTGAACATGACATATATGTCATAGGTGACATACGAAAGGATGACTAAAACATGATTAAATGAATGCATCCACAGGGCACGAGGGGTCACTGAATGGTTTGATGAGTATGAAAATGGTGTAAGTCATGTTCTGGCCTGCACAGTCACCAGATTCTCAACCTAATCGAACACCTATGGGAGATTTTGAAGCGACGTCACCCAAATAATATCTGGTCAGTGGTGGTCCCTTTCCATTGATGGACGGGTTGGAGCAGAACTGACAAACTGTGCATCATATCAGATGTGCTAGTCAGTAATTGTACAATAAATATGCAACTGCCATGCGTATTTTGATGTTTTCCATGCTTTAACACACCTGATCTAAGGTTCCTCAGGACCAGGGTTAGGAACCACTGGCCTACTACATAAGAATATCTTGATAACTATTATATGCTTCTTAGTCATTTGATCTCAGTTGAACTATTTAAGAAAATGACCAATGCTGCATAGGGGTAGCACATAAACGTTAAAAGTGTATTGTTCTCTCTTTAGAGTGAACTTCCAGAAGCAGAGCAGGATAATGGAGGATCAACAGAGTCCGTCAAAGAGCAAGAAATGAAGTGGTCCGACTTGGCTCTCCAAAGTTTGCATGAAAATACTCCAAGTACTGGGACATAACTGATTAAGTGTAATTTTCTGTGATAAGTTTGTATGCAAGTTGTTGGTATGAGTTAGATTGTGTGTCTGGCTGTTCATTCAATCACTTTTTTTTTTCTTCTTCAAATAAAACACTCAGCTATATAAATGCCCAAAACCACTTCTCTATGGCTGAGCAATGCTTTTTACCCGAATTTAGAAACTACAAAAAAAGTCGTAAAGTTTCTCAAATGACACTTTTAACTTGATAATGATATCAACATACAAATGTTCCTAAAGTCACCAAAAACTTGTTTTAAAGACCACAATTCTTTACTATATTTTAATAAAAATATGCTTGATGTGTTGGTTCCACAAAGTTATTATGCAGAAAAGGAACACAGAAGCGCCTACACTTTTACCTCACCAAGAAATTTCGATTCAATAAACATGCAAATTGAAAAACACCCCTCAAGCACGCCACATGTCCGCCGTAATAAAATGCGACATTTGCATATAATTAGCTTTTATATATTATGACGCAACACACTTGCCCGTCACATGTTCTACACTCAGATTTTCAGTTCCGACTGTTTCTTAAAAGGGATGTCACTGCAGTGACAGTGTTCACACTTTGACCAGTCTGTGCTCTCAAATTCATTCCCCTAAAAGGATTTAATCACAAACACTTTATAAAGCGAAAGAGTGACATAAAAAGCTGCTGTCTGACAACAGCTTTCTAAGAAATTCCTCTTGCGGATAATTCTAAAGACGCAAGTAATATATGGAGAAATCAAGGCTAATAGCCTGGTGTAGCTTTATTTAAAACATTCGGAGTATATCATTACCTATAAAAGCTATTAAAAATTAAATGGAGAGACATTGTGTAAAAAAAAGGTTATGAGAAACGGAGGAAGTTCTACAGCATGTATATATATATATATATATATATGTTAAAGTTTGTCCATGAAAAGTTAGTTATCAGAATGTATGACTTCCTTCCTATGATTCCTAAATTTAGGCCATTTTGCAAAACTGGATCATTTAGTGTTTCAACCATTCCCCAGACAGTTCCACTCAATAAAGGCTTCTGTAAAGAAGGGGTCCTAAAGGTACTAGGATGTGTAAAAGTAGACCTACTGCTCCGGCATGCATGTGATAATGAATGAAAATGAACAGGAGAGAATAGAATTGCTCTGTAACTCTGGCTAGTTTCTTTGTGTTTGTTAAGGTAACATTGAAATGCTCAAATAATTTAAATTAGTAAACCATTTTGATCATATTATCCATTAATAACACTGTACGTTTCATATTTTGATGTTACAAAAATAATCTTGGCACACAACTAGGTGGCTCCATGAACCGTACTTTGTATCTGTCCACTTTAATGGTCCGATCTCTCCAAATTCTATAAAAGCAGATTATAGATGAATAAACCCTGAAGAGATTTATGGATAATGTGGGTAAAATGCATATAAATAAACGAGACATTTCATTCATGTCTGTGGGTGTATTTTCTGTGCAGCTTACAGAAATGCTTGTTGTGCAATGAATGGACAAACGCTACAGTGATGATCACTTACCCACAAGCAGCTACATTACACAGAGGGGTCAGGCTGAATCAGGCCCTGACGTTTCACATTTCAGCTCCAGGGAAAAGCTTCAGTTGCAGTCGTTATTGCAGAAAGCGAAACAAATTCAAATTGCTATACATAAGCTTTTATTTAGAATTGTTTTCCTCCTAGTCATCCAACCATCTTTTTCACAGTCTTAAAAACATAACAAAACAAAACAAAACCAAAACTAGGCAGGTTAATTTCAATCATAAAAGTGCCCATAATGAAAAACCACTCAATAAGACTTTTGGCAAGACACAACTTCCTGACAAAAGCGTTATGAGGGGCCGGGCATTACCATTTATAATCATAAACATGTTGTGTAAAAGGTCGCATATAGTGTTTTGTCTTGACCCCATTTAAGTGAATTACAGATTAAAACACAATGTTATGCAAAATAAATTTGCACTTTTACAACATTTAAACAAAATAGAAACATGCAACCGATGTGGCAAACACAAATCCAGTTCCCCCTCATAATGAACAATATCTTGAACCGTTTAAGATTTATATTCATTTTTGAGAAATGAGACCATTCTTATGCGAACCATGTGCTCTGAAATACATGTAAAGCACAACTGAGACAAGTAAAATACATGAACAGACCGCTTCAGGAAAGGGTCCCAATGGAAGAATTTGTCATAAAAGATGTATAAATGAAATGCATTCATTGGAGAAAATCTTAAATATGTCATTAAGGTGCTGGTTTAAAAGTTTTTAGCCTAACTAAATGGTGTTACATTTCAGTTTTTAACAGCTAACATCGGTAACAATAACCCCATCACTATGTCTAATGGTAGAAAAGGCAACTGAACTGGTAGGATAATACTGGAGGCATTTCTTTATCATCATCTGAGGGATTTGATCAACTGTTCAACTGCTGACCCCGACCTGTGTTGTCATCAACCACAGAGGTTTAAATGCTGGGGAATTTCCCACCGCTTGGTAGAACTGATGAACCCGCTTAGATGAGTGTGCGAAACATCGCCAAGATTATACCACAGCTCCCGCCGTCTGCTTACTACCGCTCGACATTCAATGGCCTGAAACCCTTCACAGACATATAGTCAGTGAGATGTTTTTCTTGCCGTGTTTTATAAATGTGGGAAGAACAAGCTCGCTAGTTGGCGCACTGGCACTCTTAAGCTCGTTCATTAACCAACAGAGCTGCAGGAATGCTTCCTCAACGACAAAGTCTCATTCATTATTTGGTCCTTCACACAGTATCCTCACCATTAAAATCTAGTCTGTTGAATTGAATTTATAGCAAAAATACATATATAGTAGTATAATAGTAATGGCACAGTTGGAGAACGAATGATGAGATTGCACATTTTGGGTCTCCAACCCAAAGGCAGAGAAGTACAGGTTAACGTACCGCCTGCTTGTGTACACCGAGAGTAGTGGTAGGGTGTGATGTTAACACAGATGTTCTCCTCCACCGTTACTGTAACATTCAAAGTACACAATGAATATCAAGGTACACAGAACTGTTCTGTAAGAGATAGATTACATGCATTTCTAAAATGCAAACCTTTATCCCGAAATTAGACCCAAGCCCAAGCGACTCTAATATAACAAAACAGAACATAAAAAAAAAAAAAAAAATCCCTTATAACCAGTAGTATTTGTTTTTTTCTTTTTCAGACATACATTACTTTTCTGGTTCAGTTAATTGTACCATTTGTCAATCACATACAATATCTACAGTATGACTGCCACTTTTCTTAAAGTCACAATGTGTCTCTTTACTCTACTAAAGAAATCGTGGTACATTTAGTTCCATAAAAATTCTTTTACACATTTTTACACATTAAAAAAAAAATGTGAGGAAATTAAATGGATACAGTCATGACAGTCCACTGTCCTGCAGAGGCTGCTGAACTTTAACTCTGAAACTGTTATCAACATTTTGAATGCCAAACTATTAGTCTGTTTTTAAACATCCTCATCACTCTGCGTTAATCTCTGCTTCGGGCCTCTGCATGGCAAGCTCAGCTCGGATAAAAGCACCCTGTCCCAAGGCGGTGGAGTATGCGCGATTAGTGTGCAAGGCCGAGTACGAGCTCGAACCACCACGGTTTGGCAATGGGGTTTGTGAATTAGGTACTGGATGATAATCATCCAGATTATCATAGTGGGATTGTGGAGTAACAGTACTTTGTCTCTGTCCAGAAAAGGAGTCCTGTGCGTGAGGAGTGTTAGGCTGGTTGTAGTGATGCCGTTCTCGAACACTATGAGATCTCTCTGGTTTGGGAGGGGGAACAGGCTTCACGGTGGCCGTCCTCTGGTCATCTTCACTGTTGCTAGTGGTTTTGACTCTTCCTATATGCCGGTCTGGATCTGGGCAATCATATAGAGGCTGATAGCTTCTGCTCTCTGGGTGCTCCTGCCAGTGTTTACTGCTTATCTGATTGTCTCCTGGCTCTAACTTGGACTCAAGATGGCCACCTTCTGATAGATGTGGCATGCTCCGTGGGGGAGGTTGTGATAAATGTGAATGGATGGACTGATGGGTCCTGGAGCCACTTTGTTTTGGTGCAGAAACCTTGTCTCCCATTCCATTTCCCTGGCAGTGTTTCTCGGTTTCCATATACATGAGAACTTCTGGGTCCGACATCAGGTGTCTGGAGACATGCTGAGGTCCAGGAGTTACACTGCATCTCCCATCCTTTCCTTCAGCAGCCATCAACACAGCTTTACCAGGATCTGACTTACTGCGCAAGTGTAGCACTTCTAATCCACCTATATCTCCTGGCATGTAGGGCCCCACATTGTCATACTGAGACATGACGGAGCCTTTCACCTTTTGCCTGGCCCGACTTTCTCTGCGAATAGAATGCATCCGAAGCCTTTCTGCTTCCTCTGGATCCCAAGCATAGTAAACAGCTCCCTTTGGGCCATGGTAAGTGGGTATGTCCCTACTTACAAAGCCATGCTCTTTTACAGGAATGACGTGCCGTGACAGGTAGTGATAGCCACCTGATTTGCCCCCTGACCTGCTGAGGTGCGGACCAGTGTCACGACTGCTGAAAGAGTGGACGTGGCGTAAACGAACAGTACCATAAGGATCCACATCATAGTAGGGCGCATCAAGCGTATGAGAGCCAGAGTAGGGGCTGTACCGGTACTGGACTCTTCCATTCTCAAAGTAAGGCTGCAGCTGAGTGACGTGATATTCCGCTTGGGAGGGCTGTTGGTAAGACTTGCAGTGGTAGACTGGGCGCTGATAGTAATACAGATCGTCTTCTGGAGGAACCTCAGTTCTAGTTATTGGCACTGACCGGATGGCAGTGGGTGGAACATGTAGAGAGTGCACCCTGCGGATGGTTGGATATGCAGCATGTCCATCCACTGAGCTGTAGGCATGGCTGCGGTGCAGTGATCCTGGGGAAATATATTCACCCCTTATTGGTTCACGAGATTTGATTGACTGGTGGAAGGACCTTGGTCCAATTGTATTGTAGCGGCCATCGCCATGGGCTCGGTAAGGAATCTGGGGTTCTGACTTTGATACATACGAGAGATGCGGAGGCACACTCTCAGGCCGGTAAAGACAACCAATCGGTAATGGCCCAGCAGGGGTAGCTCTTTGATGGTAGTAGGCATCCCCAGTGGGCTCTAGTAGGGCCGTCTCTCCTTTAGAGTGGTAAACATAAGCTGACTGATGAATGGAAGACTTGCGCTGAGATGGATGAGACTGTGGGAGTGTGTCATCCAATGATTGAGGCATAGCGCCCTCTCCCAACATAGCATGATAGGTGGCTACATTGGCAGCCTCAGTTTTACACAGAGCAGCTGCTGCTAGTTTGCTTTCGATTGAGCGAACAGGGGGTGGTGGTGGTGTGGCCCCATGAGTCTGATGATGGGTAACACTTTCCATTCGAGGATTTACAGGATTTACAGATTCCCAAGGCCTCTCTCCAGATTGCTCTGGGGCTGTTGCTAGGGTAGGTGCAACCCGTGCATTAGGCGGATTCTTAGACTGCGGTTGAGGCCGACACTGAGCGTGAGGCTGTGCTTGAGGTTGTGATTGAATCTGCATTTGAGGTTGACTTTGCATTTGACGCTGAGGCTGGAGAACGGCTACTGGCTGTTCCTGGGATTTTATTGTTGGTGGTGGCACAACACTTTCAGGACTCTGAACCTAAAAAAAATGAATAAAGCATAGCAAGTTATTTATTAATAAACTGTATTGTTCTTTCTGCTAGATATGTGATGACGAGCATCTAAAATCTCACCTGAGAGCTTGGTTGTGGTGTGACTACAGGTTCCTTTCTACTAATGGTGGATGTTGTGGCAGCTGTGCAGGTTTCAGTGCTGGTTGGCGTCTGGCCAACAGAAGGCTGCTGCCTCTCTGGACTTTTATGCATGGGGGAAAGTTGAACAGGTTGGCTAGAAGGAGCAGCACCTTTGCTGGGAGCCACTGGAGTGATAATGTCCTCTCTGTTACAGGACGTATTGGGCGACTTTTCACCGTCAAATATGCTGAGGTGCAGGCTGGTGGATTGGGTTAGTGTTTCAGTTGGGGTGCAGGGAGCAGATAAAGAGGACGGAGCAGGGAATGGTGGCACATCCGCTCCTTCTTCTTGGGATGTCTGTGATTTAAGGGAGGGAGGGGGTGGCCAGTCAAGGGTTTCCAGAAACTCCTGTGACCTGAGGGGTGAGACAGGTGTGGGAGGTTCAGAAGATTCCCTCTGAGAAAGAATGGTAGCCTGCTGAGCAGATTCGGCTAAAGCTAAAGCCAGCATGCGGGCAGCGTTCTTTGGTTGGGGAGGAGGAGGGAGTAGAGACACAGAGCTGACTGGAGCAGTGCCCTTTGGTGAGTCCAGAGCTACAGCTCCTAGGGAACAACAAAACAAAGGGTACTAAAGTTGAGGAGAAGTAAGCTAATCATCAAGAGTAGGAAAAAGAGGGGGATGTTAAGTGTGCATCTACTGACAGTTTCTTTCTATATCTAGGGCAGTCATGCATGGTCTTAAAGGCCAAAGCCTGGCAAACTAAACCTGAAAACAAAGCAGTTCCTTTATTAACAAAATCCTCTTGAATCATCACTTTGGGAATGTTCCTTTGAAAACAAGATCAAAATTGTGTAACAAGAGGAATTCAGATCAAGTGTCAAGTTTGATTATACTAACCTGAATTTTCCTGAGCACTGATTTGTTGCAATGCATCCATCCCTGATGCCTCTTTGCGCTCTTTATTCTCACATGAAGCAGATTTGGAGAGCAGCTCTAGCTGAATAGCTTCGCCCAGAGGCAAATCAGTGGATTTAAAAGACAATAGGCTGATTTTGGCTGGTGAATCGTGCGGAGGTGGAAGAGAAGGGGGAGACGGCTGGAGCTCAGGGCTCTCTGGTCCTTTACGAACTATGGAGGTATCAGTAGGTTGAGAGATACGTAAGGGTGCCAACATTGCAAACGTTTCACAGCTCTCAGAAGACCGGAACATAAATCTCTCAGAAGGGTTAGAAGCACTTCTTACGACTGGACTGAGGTCAGGACACTGCTGAAGGCTAGTAACCTTCGGTCTGACAGGTGAGACGGGCTCAGAGTCACTGGCTTTGCCGGGACTCCTCTTGAGACTTACAGCATCAGTATCAGGCAAAATGGCGGAGCTCTCCGCCAAGGGCAGACTGCATTGGAAAGACATGGGGTCAAAGTCCAGAGTGGCCATGCCAATGTCAGGGGGGCTCAAATCCACATCATCAGTAGAGCGTGGTGGAGAAATAAGAGCTGGCACACATATTGGGCCATCATCCCCCTCACTGTCTCCATGGTCTACATTATCATAAGAATTACAGTGCTGTCTGCTGTCCAGTAGGTCACCATTAAAGGATGTAGACAGGGCGTCACTGCTGGAGCGTGGCCTGCGCGGCCGGTACACTTTAGACTCTCCTAGGGTTAAAGAACAGACATAACCATGAGAACAGACATGGACAAAACCAAAATATTTCCAATGCAAGTCAGGATATAAGTGCACTATAGAGTTACCTTCAACGTTGTGCAGTGAACTGAGAGACTCCTCGCTCTTTGCAGATCGAAGGGTGCCAGTATCGCCTCTGCTTCCTCCTAATGCCATGGCTTTGAGTTCATTAGGTTCACTTGGGTTCCGGTGCAGTTTACGCTTAGACGTAGAGGAAGACTTGCCAAGGTTAAAAAATGACCGCCAACTGCCAACTGGTGATTTCTTTGACTTTAAAGGTTGCCTTTTTCTGTACAAAAGAAGGAAAAACATGATACACATCAACACATTAGTGTTTTATCACAACCAACAAACAACATCTTGGCGAATGAGACATTTAAGACATTTACTTTTATTTTAACAGTAATTTAACATACCTCTCTGTAGGAAACTCAATGACTGTGTGGAATTTGCCCTGTAAAGCAGCAGGTCCTTCTCCTACTTCAATGTACTTGCTATCTGCAGTAACAGGAGAGTTGATCTGGGCTTGCGTGCGTGCCTGAGCTTCCTCTAACGTTAACAGCTTGGTGGACGGTGAGGGCACGAGCAGCGATTTAGGACGAGACAAAGAGTTGTGACCTACATAGGCAGAGATAAAAAACAGGAACACAACAGCGATCATTTAGTAATTTAGTTAGAAATATGGACCATCATCATCTTTCCAGCCAATGTTCTCACATACCAGCTCCTTCTCTGATGAGTGAACTCAGCTTAGGGCTGAAGAGAACGTCCACATGGTTGAGGATGAACTCGACCACAACTGACTGTATTCGCACCTCCATGAAGGCAGCTGTTCCACTAAAGCATGCGGACTCTATCTGCTTAGACCTGATTACATATGAACGAGGGGTTAAAGAGTTATTGTAGCAAGAAACGCAAACTTCATATAAACTCTGAAAAAAAAAAAGATTTATGCGTGTTATAACAGCTTACCTCAGTAGGTTGGGGGCCCAAACAATGGCCAAATTCTTACTGTGCATGTTAGTAACATAGCTGAATGTTGCTAGCCGTGACAAATGCCTCATCAGAAACTCCAAGGTCCTAAAAGCAGATGGACAGTTTAATTACAACTAGTTGATTATCTGCCAAACTAATACCTGATGAACCTGATATTACATATGCTGCTATTTTAAGGAATCAAATCGATTATTTTGTATTTCAAGCAACGTTAACTAAATGCAACTCTTTGCAGATATCACCCTGGGTTCACGCTTCGGGAAAAAAAATGTCCTCCAACATCTATATTCCATATTATCTATATTGGAGTTGTATCATGCTGTAGCGATATTATTTGTAAGTGTAAGTGGACGAAGCAGAAGAAATGTGTCGGCACAGCCTGCAGGGGGCACTGCAGTCATGCTTCCTACCTGTAATGCGGAGGAGGCAGCTGCTGGATGACATCGTGTATTTTGATCAGCCTCTCCTCATCTGTAGCTGCTGACACTGCGTCCTAAACAGAGGGGCAAAAGTAAGGAGGAGAGAAATTAATTTCGCTGCTGTCCAGCAATGTTTTTAATAGTATTGTCACTCTCTCTTGTCCAGCCTTGCCATGCCCAGCCCAAGAGCAAAGCACTTTCACATCGCCCTGCTGGGCCAAGTGCGTAAAAGCAAAACACTCAACCCCACCTCCAATGGCCATCTCTATTTCAATGCTGCCATAGCAACCTAGAAACATTTGTGGTTTCCTTACCCCTCTAAGGAAAGGGGTTTTATCTAGAGCTGTAAATGTTCCTGTACTATTCTGCATATGGACAAACTGAGAGCCCTGTCTCTGCAAATATAACAAGTCCAGAGTTTTACATATGTAGATCACTTTAAAACTGCTCGATGTAATAAAGACACAAGCATTGATACAGAGACCATAACACTGTTTTACATGGTTCAGATAAGTGGTTATTACAGCTCCAAGATCTTAAACCGCACAGGGTTCAATAGCAGTTATGTATGGACACGCTTGTTCTTGTTCCAATACAACACTCTCTATCAAGCTGCAAACATTTGCGTGTGAAAGTGTGTGCTGCTTTACATCACTGCTGTCTCCATTTAAGGAATGCTTACTGAGAATTTCTCATAGAGCTGGTAGGTGAGCAGTGGGTTAGGCAGCTCTCGAAAATAGAGCTTGCACAGTGAGCCCACACAGTGGATGTCCTGGATGTAAACATCTTTGGTCAGATCTGGGATCTGCTCTGAATCAAATTCATGCCTAAAGACGGTGGAGGAAAGAAAAAGATTAGAATAACAATCATACATTGATTAATGAAGGTTTACAGTCAGAAACTTTACTTATGACAATATTCAGAAATACAATATGCATAATTCCCCTGCTCATGCCATATCCCAGTAATTTTTTTGTGTTGGGTATATACTAGGGGTGTAACAATACATTTTGTTCACGATTCGATTCACAATACTGCGTTCACGATTCGATATTGTCACGATACTCAAAATAAAGAAAAATGACTGAAAAAATACCTTTATTTATTTATTTCTGAAACATAAACAAACAATATGCATTTTTGCCTGTATATATTTGTAAACAAAAAATAATATTTAGTCATCCAAGAAAATACCAGGAACAGAGGTTTGAAATTCCTAGTTTAAAAAAAACACAACAACTTTAAACTCACCGTACTGAGACTGTAGCCTGTAGGCAGGGTTAGCGAGCAAATAAAAACATGTCCATGTCGTGTTGGTGAAATATATTTATGTTTTCTTAAAGTCGAGGTGTTAAACGATATTACAGGCAGAAAAACTCAATTTTGGTCAAAATCCAATTTCTCATAATTTTCTCGGATTTAAACGACGACGGAGCGTCTCGCACTCGCCGTCTTCACCTGTTTCTAATAACGACGCTGAAGTTAGGAGTGTCACATGACGTATGACGTGCTGGTGTGGGTTACGTTGATTGCGACCTCTGGTGATCAAACGGTGCAATTGCAGTAGATTCCATAATTAATATAATATACCTGATATCGCAGATCTCCACGATGCACATCGTCACGTTTTTGCATCGCGATGTACCATGTCACGGTGCATCGTTACACCCCTATGAGCCAGTTATTCAGTGTTATTGATGGTTTGGTGCAGGTGTGCTGGAAGATGAGAACTAAAATGCGTACCCTGGGTTGGGAAACACTGATGTAGAGTGTTTGACAGGAGGCTGAACCCCAATTTAGGATTTTATAAAACTTTAGCCAGCGCCGTAATGACTAAATTCAGCTCAGTTGCTGCGTTCCTGTAGCTGAGGTGCTGTGGGACTGCCACCGAGTGGGGTTTTAGGAGCGTGTCGGATAGTTTTCCCTGCCTCCTCCCTCGCTCCCTCTCTCTTTTCAAACGCATTCGAGCAGAGGGGAACAGAGTGTGTCTTGTCTGTGGAGGTGTTGGTGCGCTGCCGCGTTGCGCCTCACGTTCTGTTCTGATTTCCTGCTCTTTACGCCATGCGGGTGGTTTCTTCCAGCAGAGATAATGAGAAGTGAATGCATTAACCTTGTTTTCATTTACTCCCCATAGATACCATTCAGGCTACTGTCACCGCTTCGTTTGAAACGCAGCCGCTCTTTGTCCTTCCCCTGCACCTCTACTGTCTTGTGACCTTGCCTGCGTGGTTTCAGCAGGGAGTTTGGTCTCCACTCAGGGGGCTTATCTGAGGTTTATCTTAAGGATAAAAATGAAAATAAAAAAAGGGAGGAATTTCTCTTCAGATGTGGCCTTAATACATTCTCATTGAGTTTTGCTTGGGTTCTGGCACATTTGTTCAGTAATTTCATTCAGTCAGTCTTCCTGATGACATTGGGATGCTCAGCTGGAGTGCGATTATCATTAGAAGTTAATAAGAAAATATGTTTCACATCCCCAAATCGAATCAAACGCTATCAAATTTTCCATTTTGTTGTGAGACGAACGATTTAAATTCCACTTCATGGGAGTTTACTCTGTTCCTGTGAAGTTTTTCAGGCCTGATTTTGCCGGTGACTGTGCCATACGCTGACGCGTATGAGTCATACACAGTGATTGCAGACTCTAAATTGTACCGCAGGTGCGACTCAGAGCCCTGTGACAAGATGACAACTGTATCCTTATACAACAGGCTGCCAGTCCAATATATACTGTGTCTACCCAAGTTCAAGCTGTGTAAGTACAAGTGAAAGTACTTGCGTCCATAAAATTGATAGGATGTCTGGCTGTTCAAGTCTGCATAAATCCCACCATTAAGCCTGTATGAATGCAGGGCCTACGATCCAGAAAAGTGGGCTTTTATTTTATTTTAAATTCTGTTTCATGCATGCCGTAAGTGGCAGCCTGCGCAAATGAAGGAGCTTTGCAGCCTGCAGAAAACGTTCTAGAAATCTGTACCTTTGATGCTCAGTGTTCAGGCCTGCCTCACTAACTGACCTTTTTCCACAAATCCTTGGCGCTGAAGAAGCTCACTTGGCAAAGTCTGCCACTGCAGTTCAGTCCCTCTCTCTTTTTAATGTGCCCCTCTAATCAATCAGCACTTTGCTCGGGTATATGTGAAATGACCTTTATGCAATTTAGCGAAGCTCAGGATGTGAGAGAGATATGTGCAGCTACTTCCTCTGTCTTCCTCTTGTCTTCACAACCTTTAGCTTGGCACTGCACTTCCACTGCACTTCCAAATGTTATATTTCGATACAGCATTTACTTCAATGGGCCATCCACATTTTGTAGTTCTTATTGAGTCTGTTATGTATTTATGTCATGTAATTCTGTAATTATGTACTGATTGTTTAAAAAAATGTTAATGAAACCAAATTAAGCAGTCCACAATGTACTGGATTTTCCATGTCATGTTATACTGCCTAGCACACTAACACTAACTAACACTAGACAGCTAGGTGACACGGAAAAAAAACAGGAGAATTTTTAACAAACGTGTAACCAATCAATTTGAGAACAGTAAAAAACATAATGATTCAATCATCGTTTTCAAGCCAGCATGCCTTTGCTATTTAGCCAACCAAATAGCCAAATAGTTTCCTCATCTAGTTAAAAATAATGAATGTTAGTTATTTCAGAAACGGGGAAAGAAATAATAGTAATAGCCATTTTCCCAACTTTA
Source organism: Olivaichthys viedmensis (assembly GCA_028565825.1). Lineage (NCBI taxonomy): Eukaryota > Metazoa > Chordata > Actinopteri > Siluriformes > Diplomystidae > Olivaichthys > Olivaichthys viedmensis. The sequence continues at coordinate 10,905,519 of JAOUQW010000019.1, read as the reverse complement.
TTACCACTGTCAACTTTGGTTTTTCTCTGACAAGTAGGGCTGGGAGTCAATTGCAAAAAGAGTCGATTCTTCAATTTTGGAGTCCAAGAGTTGACTCCAATATTTCTTGAATCGAACAGCCCTGCTGAGGAGGTAAAAACGAGTTATGTCGTCATTCGCAAATGAGTCGGTTCTTTGAGTCAACTTTTTGAATCAGCTCTGGGTCGGCTTTTTGAAGTAAACGTTGCAGCTTTACTAGCCAGAGAAAATCCAAAGATTACTGTAGTAAGGAACTTGTTGAAATAGTTATTACTATTCTTTTTATCTCTCACGCTATTTCTGAAAGAACTGTCACATTAATTATTTATGTCTAGATGAACCATCGGCTATATTTAAACCTTTTGCTAGTTTTCCAACGGCATAGATGGCTAAGCGGCATAGATGTTCATGGGCTGACAAATGACATTAGCTCTTGAGCTAACCAGCTGTACTCGAAGAGCCATCTTGGTGATTGGACAGCCGAGAAATAAGGGTCGAAAGTCATTTAAATCTATTTCAAAAATTTGAATGGACCCATAGGAAAGGTCCATTCAAATTGCAATAAGTAGCGAAGGTGTTGTGGGAAATGAAATGGAGTAAAAGTAGCCATTTCCTTTTTAAAAATGTAGTGAAGTAAAAGATGACTCAAACATTTACACCCGAGTAAAGTAGAAATGTTCCCCAAACATACTTAGCATGGCAACGAATTATATAACAGATTATATAAATAGCTCGACAAGCACAATCTGCCTTTGCTAGGTTTCGGATAGCAGTTAGGTAGTTAGCCCGAGCGCTAATGTAATTTGTCAGCCCATAACAACATTTATACCACAGCGCTGTTGAAATCTGGATTCTGATTGGTCAGAAGGTGTTGATTAATTTTCTATAACCGCACGGCTCTGACAGTAGTGCCGGCTGCAAGGCAA
>JAOUQW010000019.1:10888322-10904475 GCA_028565825.1 Olivaichthys viedmensis | reverse complement strand
GTCTCGCACTCGCCGTCTTCACCTGTTTCTAATAACGACGCTGAAGTTAGGAGTGTCACATGACGTATGACGTGCTGTGTGGGTTACGTTGATTCCTCTGGTGGTCAAACAGTGCAATTGCAGTAGATAGTAATAATAATCTCCACGATGCACATCGTCACGTTTTTGCATCATGATGTATCGTTACACCCCTATATATACACGGTCCAAATCAATAATATATTCTTATTTTGAGATATCTATACAGCTATATATTCCTAACAGATTAATTTGTTAGGCCCCTTATCACCAGTGAACCATATATTCTTAACTATTTCCACTAAACATTTCATTGGCAACAGCTTTAATTCAGAATTGCTCCCCACTAAATGTATGCAAGTGCTGTGCTACTGTGATTTTTTATCTCTGTGTATTACTTTCTCACACATACCGCAGTTTCTGGATGTTGGATGCAATCCCAGAGAGCCGATACATTCCATCCACAATTCCATGCTTCTCAATGAACTCGGTGCAGCTCTTAAGTACCTGGGGTACTAAAGATTGAGGTGACTGGTTAGTCAAACTATGTGTTCCAATTAGTTTTAAGTCTGCTACTGGAAGGTACAGTACAAAACCCTACAAATATTGAATCCAAATGTACAATATTCTCTAAAACAATGTACATTTGTTCATTTGGCAGATGCTTTTATTCCAAGTGACCTGCAAGTGAGGCTGACTACAATCCAGACACAGAGCTGTTAAAGGAGCCAACAGTGATACAAGGGTTCAAGTAAGTGCAAGTACTCAGGAGTGCGACACACAGGTCACAAAGCAGTAAAAATACACACGATACGTGATCTTTCAGTTAAAAAAAGACTAACTTGAAAAGATAATAGTAATACAAAATAGTAACAATAGTAGTAATATATGTAAGAACAAGGAACGAAGATCATCGAGCAACTTAAAAGGTATCGGCATGGCAAAAAGGAACACAGCAGTACCACTAAATCATACTATATTCCCTGTAGACTACATTTAATTGTACATGGTGGGTCTCCATTTCAAATCCTTTTTAGTCCTTGACTAATTTTAGGCTGTATTGGTTTTTAATATGGATGCACATGAAGAGAGACATCATTTTAGATTTCACTGAGTGACTAAAAGTGAGAGGAAAATAATGTTATCCTGACATGATTATAACGACAATAAATCGGTCCAGTTTAAAAAGTGGGTGCCTTTTTCTAACCAAGTCTGGTGGCACCGGACAGTTTGCAGGCCTCCAACTTAACTTTGCAACATTTCAGTCATGCAAGATCAGGGAAGATCGGCAACCCTTGCCCTGGCCTCCCATTCCTTAAAAAAAAAACGTTATCCGGGTGATGAGTGAGAACCGGGCTCTCTCAGAAGCAGCTGTTCAACTGAATTCCTGACAGTGCAGTTGAAAATCCTCAGGCAATATAAAACCACTTCTGAGCCACCACACACGTACCCAGAGGGATAAGAAAGCTGCATTCTTTTAGACCTGGTGAAACATTGTAAAAAGCAGACCTTTGCTAAGGCTTCTTAATTAGAGGAATAAAAGGGGAGTCTATGATCTATAGTTTTAAATCTAAAATATGTGAATACCGAGAATGGGGTGGGAGAAAGTCTGGAGAGATTAACAATAGTGTGATTTTCTCATGCTAATCGTGAAGTGTTTTGAAAAAGATACTGTCGGTGTCATCACCCTATGAGGTCAGAATATCCGGGACCGAGTCTTTGGTCTGACATCATCCTTCAAAAAGCACGCGAATACACACTTCAAGGACACGCTCAAGGGTTATGAAGGGTAAACACTGAACTCAACCAAAAAGTTCAGCTCTATAAAGTAAGAGGACGCTGACTGAACAAGCACGAGTCTCGAGACTAATCTCACCATTTATTTAGAAGCCAAACTTAATAATGAATAACTGAAATTCGAAGACACTGCAAACATTTTTCTAGGAACAAATCAATCTTCTGAAAATAAATTTCTGTTTCGGTTCATGTCTTATTTCCTCATGGATGCAGATTACACTACTTGTGTTTTGTTTTTTTACCCTTGAACTGTAATCGTGGTTGAGAAGCCAAACTCAACTGCACTATTTGAAAAGAACAGGCAATAGCTCAAGGTGGATTTTGGAGTCAAACAAACAGAGCAGTGTTAATGGCTGCCAGGGAGCTTTGAATCAATGGAAGAGAAATCTTCAGACACTGCCTCCCTAACCAATCCAGCTGACCTTTACACCCTCTTAAACTTCGGGTTGCTGTGGCAACCAAGTCAAGCAGGCGCAGCCAGCATTGTCGCTGGGGGTCGTTGAGCACGTCTTCAGGCCACACAGACAGCATTTACAAACCGAAGCTGGAGTCGAGCCAAAGCCTTCATAAGACGGCCACTGTGGCCTCTATTTAACCCGAGGTGTGACGAAGAAAAAAAGGCGCTTTAAGGACTCACCGTCATGGCCCGAGTTGAGGAGGTGCTCTCCCAGGTCACAGCCGAACACCCTCTCTCTGAGGATCCCTCGCTGCTTCAGCTTCTGCTTGGTTGGCCGGGACTTCATGAAGGTGCGCAAGAATGTGATCAGCTTCCCGTGCTTCTTGGACACTGAGAGACAATTTGAGACCATAAACACTATTAATTACAATTACAGCTGATAAAGGTAATGTTAGCGTTCTGGTGAATGATGGCTAACGCAAATGTTAGGTATCCTTTAGAAATCACACTGGTGGTATGCACTAAATCATTAAGAGTCAATTATTATACTGTCTTTTTGGTATATAAAGAATAACTGTTATATTTTTCTCGCGTGTGTTGGTGAGAGCTTCACATAGCTCTGCTAGCTATCATCCAGCTTGCCAGCTAGCAAAAAGTGTGATGAACAATAAAGGACATTACCCGTCATGTGAAATCTTTTAAACACTTATTAAGCATTCAGTCATGAATGGTTTTTGCAACATACTGGATAGAAATGAGTCAGTCACACATGTTTCCTCTCTGATGAGTCAGTCAGACGTGTTTGGAAGCTGTCGAGCTGTTCATGAACTGTACACAAACCGGTGTTGTCTTTTATTAAGTCTTTGGTGCTGCAGAAAATATTTCCTACAACCAGCAACAATCAATTACAAATGAGTATTTTGTCTTTCAAATAAATGTCTAAATAAATACTGCCCATCCTTGTATAAACCATGACTGTAAAACAGCTAGAAATGAGACCAATAAAGGATATAGCATGATCACAGCCTGTTGTTCTGACTAAATGTTTTTTTTCCCCAAATCCTCTATTCAGAACCTGCTAGCACAGCCTTGAATAACAGGGCCGCTCTTCAATTAGAGCATAACTACTGCAATCACCCAGAGATGGATCCAAATTTCCCTAATGTGGACACTTCATCCTTTATCTTCTTTAATGGTTATTTGGGAATTAGTTATTGTACAGCTGGCAAAGAAATACTGGGCGGAGTGGTCCTGGATTCATGATCTAAAGTCATTTTCCCAGTAGCTCACATGGCAACAACCTACCTAACAAATATTACAAAACACTACAAAATGCTCTCAGGGGCTCAGTCATGAAATGGTCGGCATGGTTTGACTGCCAAGCGGCAATTGCTCAATATTTGGCTCATTAATACGTGAATAAAGCTTTCCACTCATTTCATTCTTGAAGCACAATTAAGTAACACTGGGCTTCAGTCAGGTGTGTCTGCTGTACTGCTTTCACTCACATTAAGTGCTGACTGTCATAGCCATGCATATTAAATCCAGCCTGGGCCATATAAAATTCATGAGAATCACTTTGAGTAAACAAAGGGGAAAAAAAGGATCAGGGAAAATAATGAACAAAGAAATACCATGGAAAATACAAATCATCTCTCTGAATCAGAACCAAACCGAACATGAACTAACTCACTCAATCGCGAGTGAAAGACCTTCTCAAAAAACTTATTTTCATCCACAGATGTCTTATTGAAGTTCAACAAATTCCGTCTATAAAGACTTCTTGGCTTCGTCCTTTTGATTATAGAAACATTCCGAGGATGAGCCAATGATCCTTCCGGATCGGGAATGTGCTCAGATCATAGAAATCAGCTGTTGCTGGAAACATGTGGAGATAATGAGAGCTGGAGTCTGAGCTGTTGAGATAATTGCTGCTCATATATGATGGACTCATACTGTGCATACTGTATGCACACACCAACACTTGATGCCAAACAGTGACTGTTACCAGAATATTTCCCATCACACTGCCTCTTTTAAAGCACCCCTGAACATGTAATTTTAAACCAATAATACATGTAGATTAATACATTTGCCAAAAAATGTTATGCCCAAGAAATTACTAAAATACACAATAAACATTATTATGCAAATTGGAAATGCCCTCATGTACACGTGTCATCCCAAATAGCTAGCTAACTGCTAGTAAACTAGCTTGCATTTGTCACAGGTAAACACGAGCGGGATTTCAACATCCGAGTCTGAATTCGGGTAGATATATTCTCAGCGATATCTTTAACAGCAACTTAAGCCTGTCAACATAAACCACAACAATCAAAACCATTTTGTTCATCCCTAGCATTAGCTAACTGGCTAGCCTAGCACGCAGGTTCTGGGTACCGTGTCATCCTCTAATCTCAGATGTGAAGGGTCCAAAGCTGTGGAGCGAGTTTCATGACATCACAAACTCAACTCGTAGGTAACGCTCTCTGATTCAGCTTTTATGGCAGTACTAAGATTAAGTAAGTAAAAATTTAACTTTTGTTAAACAAATTTGACCCAAACGGTGTGTGTGTGTGTGTGTGTGTGTGTGTGTGTGTGAATATATATCGGTATCAGCCATCCAAAGAGGAGTTAATCATTTAAAAAATCCTGTGTTTTTTAAAGTTCAGAGGTACTTTAAATGTCTACCATGCAAAGCTAAATTAGCATAAAGGACACACGGACAGAACAGGAAGATGTGAATTTGCCCTTGCGAATGGAATTTTTATGGCCCATTTATTGCTATGGCCATATTATTGGGGATTTAATTTTGTAGGAAATATCCCAAAGCCATTTTTGACACTTAACCTAGACTAGGCTAGAATCTTGAAAAAGAATTTGCTCATCAAAAGGTTAAATGTAAAACAAACCAGGCATTTCCTGTCCCACTTTTATTTTTTTTTTAAAGGCCAGCAGAGCCATAAATATGAAATTCCCAGGACTTGCACAGACAGCAAAGACAAGACAAATAGACATGCATTAGGGGCCAGAGAAGCTATAGACAACGTGTGTGTGTGTGTGTGTGTCATCCCGTCCCAGGCTGTACCTAACCCTGGCTGAGAAGCCACAGACCCCACTACAGACATGGCCAACACAACTGTTTACATTCCATTTTTAGATGGATGAAACGTGCCACTTGGCTTGCAATAGTCCAAAAGCATGTTCCAGATAGATATTAAAACTGCAAATGTGGGTTATATACATGAGTTAAAGGGAGAATAGACAGAGAGGGAAGGTCCGTTTCCCCAGAGAAATGCTTTCATTTCAAAACTGTGAAATATATTCCTTCAGTTAAGACAATTGTTAACCACTGTGTGTATACGATTCATTAAATTACTTTATTATATCATGTATCTTTGCACAAAAAAAAAATGATTTTGAAAGATTATGGCCTGGCTACCCAATCGTAGTTAGTTAAACAAAGCCCTTAGGACAGAAACAGATATATAGGAAACTTATTTTTTAAATCACATTTCCATAATATCAATGTGACGTAACTTCATAATCCTTAACAATATTGTTTCCCACCCAAGAAAGAAGTCCTTCTAAATCCCAATTTAACCCCTGGATATAACATTTAAGAACTCGATGTCCCTCTTCTCACACTGTCTAAATTATTGGAAACTATTTTCCCCACTGATTTACCATTTTAAGAAATATACTGGATATTAAAGCCAGGTGATCTTTAATAACCTTGCAGCTCTCTCTCTCTCTCTCTCTCTCTCTCTCTCTCTCTCTCTCTCTCTCAACGAGAGCGTGAGAGATGAGCGTCAACTAATAGACATAACCCGATAAGATAAGTCTTTAGCATGTCGCTAATGATTCGCTCAACGCGGCAACAAAAACGCCCAGTTCAAGTTGACCGACTTCACAGAATTTTTCGACTGCACTCAAAATAACAGAACTAATCCTTACCTCAAGTCGACAGACGGGAATTAACGTGTCTTAACTCTGGGAGTAATAAAAATAAATCATTCCGAGAGAGGAATAAAGTGAGCGGCGAGTTGAACTTCAGGTACTTTCAGTTGTCAGGTGGCAGCACGAGCTCATTACAAACAGTCAGCGCAGCACGAGCTCATTTCAAACAGTCAGCGCGTCACGCGCACACTCCCTTCACTTCCCTCGCTCAGCTCACACAGCGGCTATAGCGCGAGCGCCGGGGGAGGAGAAAAAAACAACAACCCTGGAGTGAGCTTTTAGCCTCTCTTACATTTTCCTCCTCAGTAGTTGTCCTGCCCCTTCCCCCCCACCCCCGTCCCGTATCAGCTTTCAGCCACGAAAGCCCGTAACCGATACATGTGAGTGAAGTGAGCCAAATCGCTCTCACGCTCTGGACTAGAGGACGGTTTCAGCCGGCGCACTGGGGCTGAGAGATATGCGTTTGAAAGGTCCACTCAGCAATCTTTACGAACAAAAACAACGAAACGATGCATACGAAAGTGATTATTTATTGCCTTTACGTTTCTTGCATAACATGCGCTCGGAACACTCACTCTCACTCTCACTCTCACGAGACGAAGAGTCAATTGGCTTTGCATGCTTCGAATGAGCCAGTTCATTCTCGTGACCTCAAGGGCTCAGATGGGGACAATAGTGCGTTTACATCATAACAGGATTTCGGGCGTCGTGTCTTTGTTGAACTTGTAAACCAGTTGGGAACACAGAAGTTTCTGAAAGCTCCAACTACAGTGTGTTGACGTCCCTTTACAAACAAACAAAAAAAGGCAGCGACTTCCACAGTTAAAGGAAGTTAGGAGTGTATCCGGATTTAACTCTGGATATGTCTATTAAACATTCCCTATCAATTTCTAGTATTGACCGCATAATAAATAGCATGGTGCAGTTTAGCTTTCTACCTACAAACCAGTAAAAGATGATAAAGTGCTTGTCCTGGTCTAAACTGCTATAACCCACTTGGCCTTATGCAACATGTAACAAGTGTTGAACAATAAACAAGACAAAACCATTGCTCTTTTGCATTGAACAGTAATTATTCATAATAATAAACATCCTCTCTGAAAATAAAGGAAATCAACGGTTGTCCCTTTAAACCAGTTTAAAGTCACTCTAAACTTGTCTTAAAGACCCTTACATTTTTTTCTACATTGGATAATACACTGCTTGATGGGGTGGCACATAAGCAGCCACACTTTCCCCTTATAAACAAATCCAGAGTCTATGAATCTGCAAATTGGAAGCTGTTGCAGTGACAAATTTCACACTTTTTTCAGTACACACACTAAAATAAATTCCTCTGAAAGGATTCAGACACTAAAAAGTGTTTTATAAAGCTTAGAGTATCGATAAACCACTTTACTAAATTTGCGTGCACGTTTTTTTTATTTTATTTTACTTTTAGCCTAATTAAATACAATCCAATAACCAGTGTTGGCTGTATATTTATCAAGCCTACAGTACACATACAAATGATTTATTAATGGACAAATAAGGAAACTTGTGTGCTCATAAACTTTAGTAAAAGTGACATTTGTGGCCTGAGGTGAGAGGAGGGGGAAGAGAGAGAGTGATTGTGTGTGTGTGTGCATGCAGCATGCAACACTAGTCACTGATCCGTTTTTCCAATTCACAGAATACAACGGTTCACAGAGGTCTATACACAGTACAAGCCTTTACTTCTCTCACACACACACACACACACACACACACACACACACACACACACACACACACACACACATTGGGAACAGGTCAGGCAGGAAATGGACAATACCTCAGAGAAGAAAAGAGGAGAGTTATTACTACGTGTTCTTTCTACAGTCTCTCACAGTCAAACTCAGCTGTCTTGGCTTGTTAACAGAGCCAGCTGCCCTTTGCTCCTGTGAGAGGAAGACACTGGTGCCCCAACCGGAAAGTTTACAGATCTAGAGAGAGTTAAAGGAACTACATCTGGACTAGCATCTGCTATGACTGAGGGCTAAACCTATTTTAACTGGGGCTCCAAACAAAACACTGTTTGAGCGAGTGGTTCTACAGTCAATTTCAGAAATATTAGCACCCTTCATAAAAACGAGGGGAAATGACTATATCAAATTAACACCATTTGAAAGTAGTAATATTTTTAGCTTAAACATACAGGGACAATTTAAAGTTTTATTTTAACACTTTTTTTTTTTTTCAACCATAAAATGCTTTCCTAAATAGTGCAATTTTTCTGCCAAACACTGTTTTTAAAATGATTTGCACCCCCACAATTAATATTTGGTGAAGCTTCCCCTGGAGAGAATAACAGCACTGAGCCTTTTTCTGTAATGTCTACAAGATTGGAGACTTGTAGATTGAGCTCCTCCATGCAGAACGTTGCAGGCTCTTTTATATCTGTAAGTTTGTGCAGATGGACTGCCCTCTTCAATTCAAACCCAATAGGGTTCAGATCGAGATGGCCGTTGCAAAACACCGATTTTGTGTCCTGAAATCATTTCTGTGTGAACGTACGTTTTGGATCATTATCTTATCGAAAGATCCAACTATGGCCAAGTTTTAACATTCTGTCAGAGACATCCCAGTTGTGTATTTTTAAAATAATATTTATTAGCCAACTTCTATAGGTTCACAACCATCTGTCTCTTTCTCCATGGTGATGAATGACAGAGATTTTACGTGTGTGCAACCTCATATTTCTACCCCAGGGAAACAGGACATGGTCTAAGGCAGGGGTCGTCAACTGGCGGACCGCGGTCCGGATGCGGACCTAGCAAAGTATTTCAGAGGACCGAACCGAGCACTTGGAAAAAAAATAGCGTAGTTATGGAAAAAAACTTAGTTCAGTGACTCGTTTTCTAAACCTGAGCCAACATGGCTTCTGTAGCAGATCCTATGTTGGCTTATCCAATCACACATTTCTGTAAATTATTTAGGTGCAGGCACCTCATCGTACCAGAGACTAGCGATAGGGCTAGAGACATAAAAATAAAAAAAAGAGAGAAATCGCACGGCAGAATGTCTAAAGACGAAGCGAAGTATGCATGCGTCTCTTGTGTTCAGACTCCGTCCGTGGCGACGGTCAAAAGTGGTAACGTGAAGCGGCGCTACGAAACAAAACATAACTTAACGAATTAACCAACCCACAAAATTCGGTGGGTTGGAGAAATAAAATAAACCAACTCAAAGCTCAATATGAAAGGTCCCAAGAGCGAGCAAATGAATATTTATAAAGATCTGTTAAAAATACAACAGATTTTTAAAAAATACATTTGGTGATTTTATTTCATTAGTAGCCATGAATTAAACATTAATGGTTAAGAATTAAAACGTAACTGTTGTCGCCATTAAGTCATGTTAGTTTGCTTATCCGGACCTTTGTAAGCAAGGAATTTTACGTACCTGGACCTTCATAAATTTTAGTTGAATACCCCTGACAACAATAGAGTTGTGGAAGACTGAGAGCAATTTAAAAAATGATTTTTTACAAGGATGACAATCTATTTGCTTTAATTTTAGATCTTTTTGAGGGGTGCCAAAAAAATGTTTTTGAGAAAAAAAAACAACCACTACCAGTCAAAAGTTTGGTTTCATTGTCTTAAAGACATTTTGATAAAGGCTTATGGTTAAAATGAGTTTTTAAGGCACATTTAAATAGTGAAGTTAATGCCCATGTATACATTCATTTTGCATCAAAATGTATTTTTTAAGAACTGTTTAAGTAGTTTTTACTTAAAATTAAATAGTTTCCCCAAACAACTAGTTTTCATTTAGAGCGTTAGGAGAATCAGAACAAGTCGCCTATTTGTGAAGTTTAAGAAAAAGCTCCTGGGTGAAGCTCCCTCATGAAGCTGGTTGAGAAGATGGCGAGAGTGTGCAAAGCTTCATCAGGAATACTGTTAAGAATTTCACATAGAAACTAGTTTGGATTTGTTGAACACTTTTCTTGCTCTCTGCATAATTCCATATGTGTTATTTCATGGTGTTAATGTCTTCATTATTCTTCTAAAATAGTAGAAAATAGTACAAATGAAGAAAACCCTTCTATGAGCAGGTGTGCACAAACTTTTGACTGGGAGTGTATGTGTCTGATTCAGTTATTGGCACATCTTGAGGGGACACTGTAAAAAGTGCCTGGCTTATGATTCTTATGAATCTGAAGGAGCCACATCCTGTCTGATCATCATGAGTCATAATGAACATTCCTACAAAGTGATGAGCTCTACACTACAGTTCTTATAAGAACCTGGGCACTGACGAGTGAGAAGTTACGACTCACGAATCTAATTAGCCAGATACCAGCACTTTAGTAGCATTAGCTGACAATTAGTGGAGTAATGCTAGAGTTCCCTGTGCAGGATTCCTGGCCAATGTGTCCTTCTGCAGCTGTCTCCATTCCCTCAGAAGCACATATGCTGTACGTTTGATCTCAGACACAAAAGAGCTTTCTGTGATATGTGTCTGCTGGAAATGAAAGGAGAAACAGATGTTGCGCAGGAATATAAAATGATGTCAGTGAGCTAAAATAAGAAGAGGACACCCCTCAGATGCAGTGTGGGCTGGACGAAGGGGGGATGATGTGAGGTGGTGATGGGGTTTTCTTCATGCATGGGGAAATTCTTCCTCCTCCGTAATTGGAATTAAGAGCATAAATCTCTTCCTTCTAGGTCGCCTTGGGACACACCCTCATCCTCTGACTTCTCTCATTGTCCTCCTGCTCGGCCCGCAGTAGCTCAAGGAAATGACAGCTTGTGTTTTTGGATGAGCAATGTGAAAATGATCTCTTGGATAGAAGTCGACTGTTAAAGCGTGGCCGTGGCCATGGCTGACAGCTTCCGAATGGCGATGCTGCATATCCTGACTGCTCGCACTTGCACCGAGTGTTGATGACCTTATAGGCGAAGAGGGTGAAATGCCATGAAACGGTCGAGAAATGTTCCAATGAGGCCTAGCAGAGCCGCTGAAGTGCTATTAATCTTCAGCAATGAGGCACATCACAGAGAAAAGTGGAGAGACGGATAAGTGTATAAGTGTATTAAAGCTACTGCAGGCAAAGTGTAGAGGACAAGAAACACGGCGGAGAGAAAGGACACATTCAAATTTTGCCGATTAACAGGCATCTCTAGGTCAACAAGTTCAATTTGATTAGGCAATCATACACATGATCATAGACTTTCTTTCCACTTTTTCGGCTCAACGTTCTGTTTAGCATAAAATTCGAACGCATAAACTTAAAGACAAGATGAAACGGAAATTCGAACGCATTTTCCCCCCAAGTATTTCTGAGTGAAACGGCATATTTGGGTGGATGGGACTTTGGTTTTATCCATCGGGATTTGATTGGCTTGTGAAAAGTTAATCAGCATAGCTGCATGGAGGGGGGCGATACCGATTACTTTTCACAAGCCAATCAAATCCCAGGTGAGGGGGAGGTGCAACATGACATCAAATGATTGTTTTTTGTCCCGCCTGCAATTTTACAATGATGTAATCAATATGTTAGAGGCCGTTTAGAGGCGGGAAAAAGTCACTGCACTTTAATGAAAGATTATGGAAAAAGAAGAATTTTGTCTTTTAAGTGATTAGTACCGATGAATCGAGCACTGATCTGTTCAAGGACACGAGCTAACAAGGTAAAAAAAAAAAGAAAAAAAGGTCAGTTTTGATTTCAGCTTGTCTTTAATACTTTGGCAACATTAGCTATGCAAGCCCAGCTACGTAAACGCATCAATGAGGTAATTTTAGCCAGCTAATTAGTTACGTTAGCTAACGTTAATGTTACCTCTCCAGTAGTAGCTATCTGATATTAGATTGCTTGGCAAGTTTGCTGACAAGCTAGCTACCATTAGGCTAGTTATTTTATTGTGTTATTAAAACCAACCAAGTTTGCTAATAGTAGGCTAAATATTATTAAGTCATTTAGACCACTAAGCTTGTTAGAAAGCTAGTTAATATTAACCAGCAGTCACACTAGATTTTCGCCTCACTATTTTCTTCGCTGGGGTGAAGCAAAAATCAAGAAATTATAGGCCGTTCCTGGTGTGAATTTTGGAAGGAATATAGTGGTTCAGTGAACAGCTAAACATTAGCCAGCTAGCTAGTTTTGTTTTTTTGCAACCGTAAGCGACAAGCAAGCTGAAAACGTTTTTTCCTGTTTTTATTCAGGAAAAAGAGACCACAATCTTGTTCTCTATTGACTCACCCTTCTGAGGTTCAAGAATTCGTGAGTCGAAATGAACTACTACTGGTAGAAAATTCCTTTTTTTGCATCCTGCATCCTTTCCCATTCAAGTGAATTGGCTTTTTTTCGGCAGGCAAATTTAATTTGCGTTCGGTCGGACTGCTGCTTCAGGCTTTAGGCTAACTATTTTAGCGTGTAATTAAAGCCAGTGTTTCATGCTAAGCAGCACGTCGACCTGTAGAAGGAAAAAGAAAGGTTAGTGGTGATGTCACATGATCAGGTTTTGTGACTGCCTGATCAAATTAAACTTTTCTGTTGACCCAGGGACGCGTGTCCAAATCGGGTCCAAAATCAGCAATTTGTGATAACTGCAGGAAAGTTCCTTGATTATGTGGTGGCTTAGTTTGTGTATTTTGAATGCATGAAGAAATTAATGATTGAATAAACAAAGTTAATGAATGAATAAACCATTACACAATCAGGTTTTTACGTCATTGCGGTGTCATTAGACGCAGCGGGGCAATTCGGCTCAGCCCAGAAGAGGCCCTGCATTAATTATCTTGCATGACATCCATGAATCAAATCCAGATCAGCTTTAAAGGATAGCTGGGGGGAACTATTCCTAATTTCCACAAAATCTACCATGTATGTGCGTGCATGTAACCATGAAAGCCCTTGTTCTTTGTATACCCCATGTGATTTCCACTCCCTAAAATGTTAAGTAATCCTTTTTCTTTTTTTCTTTTTTTTACTTTTCAATAAAGAGGAAACCAATGAGGACTTGCACGTTCTGCAGTGAGTGCATAAACCTGTCATGCTTCTCTCTGAGCCTTTTTTTATTTTTTTCACCGTGATTTATGCTGTTTATTTCTAAGACGGGTTAGTCTGTAGGAATCTGTAGAATGTCTGCACCAAAACATTCAAAACAATATACTAGGCTTCATGGGGGTGTGGTGATATGAATCAAGCCTTGTTTTCAAAGCAAGCACCTGCATTTTTTTTTATTTCATCTGGAAGACGTTAGAAAAAAGTGTTGTCTGTGGGCGTGGCACTGTTTCTCTGTCTTTGCTCTCGGACTAACCACACATCCATGCAAACACACAGCAGTCCTACACAAACAGATGGAATGAGGACACACATGTGTAGATAAAGGCTATGTCTGACTATTACACAGTAGCAGCTTTCTGAGCACCGCTAAAGTACGAAATACCAGGCCATACCTCTTGCTGCTCCCTGGAGCTCATTGTGAGCTCCCCAAAATTTATTACACAGAAGGACAGAGAGAGGCGCCTAGGCTATTGATGTGTCCGTGTGAAAGATAGCCAGGGCTGATCAAACTCCAGAGAGTAAAAGAAGCAAGGCTTGTCAAATATCGTGGGAAGAGTTTAAGACATATGTTTTTGGGGTTGAACTACATTGTCAACGTAGATGCACATATATTTAATGCTAATACTATATATTTCTTTATTTCAGACTAAATGCAAGATGACTAGCAATATCTTTCCAACATAGCATATAAAGTTGAATAAGAAATTGAAAAGAGGCGTGTGTGTGTGCGAACCCCGGACGAGCATCCCCTCCCGAAAACAGGCGTTGGAGAGAGGAATTTTCCAGGCGAGCACTGAAAGAGCCGAGTGTGACCTGCAGGCCTGGCTGATTTCACGGGCTCATCTGGGCCCAGTGCAGCAGCAGGAGCAAGGGAGTGCCCGTCTAGTTGTTGTGTAACACTAGACTTGCTCAATGAGGGGTTCACTCTCTGCAACCCATAGCCACGGGGCAGCAATTAAGGCAGGATTATGTCTCTGCCTGGCTGAGGTTGGGAAACTCCTTTCATGTGATACAAGAGAGATCAGTTTGTGTTAAGCACATGTTCATCATCTGATTGAGAACAGAACATTGTCCATTTTAACGTATTTTCCTAGCTGTATGTAAATACACTAATAATTATGACTAATGTCTTTAGAACTTTCTCCAGAGAATGCTAGCTGTCGTATCACTCATTATCATTGTGTAACAGTGTGTGCTCACAGATATTGAAATCCACTGGGGAAACGTTCCACCCTCACCCAGTGAAACATGCTCCACATATCAGTTTGTTGTTCCGCTGCAGTTTGGTTTGTCAAGCTGATGCCATGGTGATGTGCATAAACCATGCCAACGCCTGAAGGTATTGTTTAGAGATGTGCTGCAGGCAGTATCCTGTTCATTCCACAATCATCACATTCATGTTCTGCTTAGAAGGACGTGGCATGCAGAGTTCTTTCAAAGTATATGGGCGTAAAAAAATATAAAAATTGTAATACTTAATGACAAAGGACTGTGCACACTGACTTTGTGAAGTCTTGTCTTTAGCTTGCTAGTTGCAATTCTGAGCGTTTATCTGATTGCTAGATTCCATTTATGGCCCTGCCTGTTCATGTTCTGATTCTGTTTTTACTCAGTTTATGCCTGTTAGTAGATCGCCTAACCCATTGCCTGTTTTTGACCTTGATTATTGCCTAGCCCTTTATGTTTATTCGTCGCACTGTAAATATACCCAGCACGTGCATCCTAAACCCAACAGTGTGTGTGAGCCGTGACACTCTGTTGTAGGGTTCCATATTGAATCTTTTTAAGGGTTCCCCCAGAGGGACAACCGAAGAACCCTTAAGGGTTTTAGATTTGACCTTTTTTTTTCCCCAAGAGTGTAAAGACAAACCGAAGAACCCAACAGGGTGCTAGATGGAACCTATTTTTTCGTAGAGTACACTACTATTACTACTAATAATAATGATAAAAATAATAAATCACCATAATTTAGTGACTTGTGTGTTTATACTGTAGCTGAATGGTGTGTTGTATAGTTAGACACAGTTCTACTGTTTATAGGACATTTAGGCAACAGGGACAATGCAGAAAGTGTCTCGAATCCAATTAGATTAAAACAAAACAAGACAAGGCAGGCCTCGTGTAGCCAGGCCACAGTCTGCTGATTGGACATTTGAGAAGTCATTCCCATCACCGTGGCACCCATAGCAAAACATTGGAACTTGAGAAGCATCCGACGCACTTTAGTTTATACTCACTTCCTGTGACAGTAGGCAGTTATTTGCTACTTTTAGTGATGAAAAGTACCAGACTCTTTAGTGAAAGCTAGAAGTCCGTCTTGCGAGACTAATTGCCTCACCGTCTGAGAACAAATGAAGAACAGCCCTAAAGCATCACTGACAAGAATTTGACAGCCAAATAAACTTAATTTCATTAACTAATTGTTTCAGTGACATATACAAATTATTCTGATGGGATACTGTTATGTGGTTTGTTTGGTATTAGGTCACGCTTTTAGAATTACAAAAATATAAGAAGCACAGCGTGATGAATGTTCACTGACAGATGAAGCGTAACAGGTTTTTGCACTCACGCGAGGCCACAGAGCACTGTGCCTGGCATCTGCTGAACTTCGTAAAGGAGAATGCATCGGGGGAAAGACATATCTGAAGAAATTGCAACACGCAACGGCCCCTGTCCTGACAACTCTAACCATACACCACAAGTTAATCAACTCTGGAACATTCCCAAGCTGTTTTTAAATGCATGAACATTCATCTGTGCAACTGGGTTCTGGATTTTGACAGGTAGACCCCAAGTGGTGAGAATTGGCAACTCCACCTCCTCCACGCTGACTCTGAACACAGGTGCCCCCCAGGGTTGTGTACTAAGCCCTCCTGTACTCCCTGTTAACGCACGACTGCATTGCCAGATATAGCTCCAAAGTCTTTGTTAAGTTTGCTGATGATACA
>JAOUQW010000019.1:10864736-10885789 GCA_028565825.1 Olivaichthys viedmensis | reverse complement strand
GTCCTGTAGAAACGACATTTCATTTCAATGTATACAAGGTATATGGAGAAATGACAATAAAAACCTACTTGAACTTGTGGCATGAAACCTTAGACATTCTGCGCCACTCGTGAGCCTCCAACGTACTTTAAATTTGCTCTTGTTTGAGAGTTCAGGTTACCAATTTGTTTTTTAAAGTTATGTTATAAGTATGCATATTTATAAGTGGCTTTTTTTTTTTATGTATATTGCTGTTACTGCTGTTTATTTGAGTTTTAGAAGTGGACATATTATTAGTAAATTGGTTTAATGGTATAATTTGGCCCCTTAAAGGAGCAGACTGTAACTTTTAGAGCCCTCTGCTGCCAGCGAGGAAATTTGCAATGAAGCCTTCTCCTTCCCCAAACCGACCCCATCCCCGCTGCTGAAACTACATCGCAAGTTGCCTATTTAGAGAAAAGAGCTGAGGAGCTCTGTTCTGATTGCGAGAGCTATTTTCCAGAAACAAATCAAACAAAAGCCAAAAATGAAATAAATAAATAAAAATAAAAAATTCAATAGCCAGACCTACTGCATGGCAATACTGCAAATCTCAGTAAAAAAAAAAAAAAAAAAGCAAGTTAGCTCTGACGACAACAACACCAACAACATGCTGAACTCCTTTGTACCCTTATTGGGCCACTCACCTTGGACATGGAGACTAAATGGCAAACAGCAAAAAAAAAATAAAAAAAATAATACTAATAAAAACAGCCAACTGCCAGTTATAACCTAGCCTGATTCCATCCACTCTAACACCACTTGTGCACTACAAGGAATTAAGTGAGGCTTGTCTATTCTGTATCCAGTTGGCATTGCATTTACACCATCAGACCGCTCCAACAACAAAGTCCTTTACCTAACCCCAGTGTTGACCTAGCACAACCCTTCATCTTAGCACTGAATCTCATTACATATATGAACCAATGCTAACCACGTTATCTGTGTGTGTGCGTGTGTGTGTGTGTGCGACAGCTGGTGTGGCTTTAGGCTCATCCTCTGTACAGACAGATGCTGACTAACGGACCTCTAGCTGCCAGAGCTAGACTGCCACTCGCTGGGCACATCGCACTTCAGCCCCCATTAGCCACTACTCTCCCTTTGCACAGGCCCACAGCAGCACAGCTTACCATAATGTAGACTTAATCTGTAAACAATTAAAAGATCACTTACCAAAAAAGAATAATAACTTAACATATTTTCCAGACAATAAGTCACTTTATGATATCTTACATTTTGGCAAGTGTTACCTTACTCATACCATGGCCCCTTACGAGCGTTACAGATCGGGGGCTTTATCTGTTTTTCCTAATCAGAAGTGAAATTAGCAAACTTATTGTCATTTTATTTATTTATTTCTAGTCCCATCCACCACATACACTACCACAAAGACCACCACTATACAATTGTTATTACGGTTTCTTGTTGCATTAAATTAAAACATTTCGGTGCACTGTAACTTAACAATACTGCCTTTCTGAGTAATTCAACTGATAAGTTTGTCTGCAAAACTAAAATTTTTGTTCAGAGGTGCAATAGTGAAGGCGAGAGCAAAGATCATTGTTATGGTTATTGTTAAAATATAGATCATTGTTATGGTGACAATACAACTGTGATTGAACTTGTCTTCCAACGTAAGAAAGGCGGACACCTACCAGCCAATCAGAAATGAGTATTTTTCTGTGTGTAAAAACATCATTATAACGCAGTCATTATACAGTAATGTTTAAATCTAAAACCTAAAATTGACTTTTAGAAGTTGCTTTTGTTTGTCCGATCACTGCCACTACAATAACGCTAATTTCCCCTGGCGTGACCATGGGACTTTCAATGTTATCTTAGCACCAAGCTAACGGTATTTAATGTTCCCACAACCTTCCTGGTAACTGCTGCAGTAGCACAAGCCATAAAAACACTAAAAATGGGCATATTACAATTACTTCAATCTTATAGTCTGGAAAATCCAGTAGCTACTGACAACAACTAAAAATCAGTTGAAATAAATAGAAGTGCATCCTCGTGCCTCAAGAGCAGACATAGCACAGATTTGACACAATCACTGATCGTTATTATTGAGACCCGCTCATACACCAAGAATATTTTCAAACAGCAGACACTTGGATCGATACTCCTGGTCCGAATAATAATTAGTATTCTTTATAACGGAGTTGTGTAACTGAACACACCTGGAATCCATGCTTCCCTCGCCACCACGTGGTGTCCTCTTTAGGAGGCATGTCAATCACTGATACAATGTCTCCAACCTGAAAAAGACAAACAAAAGTCATTTGTGTCGGTACCGATGCCCTTTACCTCTACAAGTCATTAGGACAGCCATCAAGGAATTACAGAGTGGTCTGTGCAATCGTATCGTTAGACGAGTGTATTTTTCATTTCAGCTTCGCTACATTTGAATAAGCTGGCATTCATATCGTCACCGCAGTCACCTCAAATGACAGCTCGTCGGCCGCCTGGGCTATGTAGCGCTTAATGACGTGGGCAGCTGCGATGGCTGGGACGTTGATGGAGGACTCTTCGTGCACCAGCAGATGATTCCCTTTGTTGTCAACCTGAAGAAAAACAGGATATGTCAGCTCACTGGAAATGTGGCACTCTGCAGCATTCAAGGCTCTTCATACTGAAAGCTAATAAAGCTTTAAGATTTCCTTGATAGTTCCCACTTAGCCCCAGTCAGCGGGTCTAACTCTTCCACTGATACGAGTAGGGCAGTGAGATAGTGTCAGGTTAATACCTCCATCCACGTAAGGACTGGCCCACAGTTTATCTTGTTATCAGCAATTGCTGAGAGACGGGAAAGGTAAGCCATCAGCATCTGGGAAACTGCCTGTTAGGGGGGGAAAAAAGAATAGAAAAAGGTAAAAGCAGGAAAGGCCTCAATGCAGGGTCTTTTGTAAAACACACATGTTTGGAGAGTTTTTTTTTTTTTTTTACCTAGCTTATTTTGTATAGAAGGTACAATACTATGATCAACACGTTTACACGCACTTACATTTGAGTGCAAATGTTTGCATACCCTTTGTATAAAATTCTAATAGCTTGCATGTCCCTCCTTTTTAACTTCTTGCTTTTGGTTCTTTTCAAACTATTTTTCTGTTGGCTTTGCCTTATGTGTTGCATACACCCACATTTAATATGTTTAGCTTCTTGGAAACCATGGGGGGGTGCAAACTTTTGCACTCAACTGTAAGTAATCTGATAATTGATAATGATGATCTGAAAATTCCAGGTCTACAAGAGATGGTCTATAATCACTTTCGTAACACATGATGTGAGCACAGAAAGAAAAAGTGGGAAAAGACCCACATAGAATTCTAACTTCCTGCCACATTTCTTTTTACCATGATGTCACTTTATTGGTAAATATTTATTTGGCCGTTTGAAATCGTTGCATTGTGGCCATATTGCAAGTGTGGTGAGTTAAGTCCAGGGCAGCTCTTCTCTATTGGGTTATTGTTTACGCACATGCACAATTGTACAAAAACTAAAGATATTGGATTAACAATATACATGTGCTGAATAACCCATTTATTGGGCAAAATCCAGGTTTCGAACAGATTTCTTGAAATGCAATAATGGCTTTAATCAGAAATAAGACAATCTGGTAGCGACTGAAATCAGATCATAATCGGCTTATTAACGTGCATGTTAATGCATTCAAGGTATAAAGGGGACGTTTACCAAATACTAAGACCCATAAAGGTCATTATGGATTAAGAACAGGGGTATCCAATGTTCTTCAATGCTTGGCCTTATACTCTCGAGTGACCTATTGAAAGTTAGTATACACAAACACTATACTAATATAGACAGAGTATTGGGATCAGGGTTGATATTGGCCTGAAACATCGGATTGTAATTGGATGGGACATATTTTCCGATCGGATCCACTGACCGTGAATGCCGTGAATTGTTTGACAACACAGATCATGCGCGAACACGGGACACGAGCATAACTCAATCACACCTGTGATGTTTCGCATAACTTGGCAACAGAAGCTTGTAGAGAGCCGCTCAGTTACTGTGAGGATGTCAGTGTCAGATCAGTATCAGCCGATACGCAAACCTCTGATATCGGTATTGTATTGAAAATAGAAAAAGCGGGATTGATGCAATCTTTAGTGCATATGATACTAGCAGTTATCCTCTGTGTTTAGGGAGAGGCATTCAGGTTGGCAATGTAAGTACAAACCGCACATTGTTTCCCACTTCCTGTTTATTCTTGAAAAAACAAAACATTCATTAGCTTGGTATGTGTTTATTTGTGGTTTAACAATGTGTTGTTTTTTGTGAGCTTTTACATGTGTGCGCCTGAGAGAAAGATTGGAAGGGAATGGAAACGACTGCTTTTACTTGAAGAGCAAATTGGTGGCCCAAAAACCTGCAGCTGCACTCAGAATGATAAATCTGATTCAATTATAATTCCACATTGCTCTCACATTGAGTCATATGGCAAAGGGTGGTGAGGTGGAGCTTTTCAACTTTATTGCAGCACACGGCTTTGTCTGACTAATAAAGAGCTCACATATTAACCACCATGATGACGCTGTACAATACCGTCAAAAGCCTTCCTCAAAAATAAGACTCTTAAGGTTGCTTAAGACTCACTACATGCCAAAATCTGTGTAATGGTCTAGATTAAATCAAATATACGATACAAAGTGGGACTACCATCTTGGAACTCCAGTCCTATATCGAACAAGCTTTATGGGCACAAAGATCTGTATCAAACCTTTGCAAAGACACTTCATAAGAAATCATACGAGGAGTGTGTGGCTGTTATTGTGCATTCCTAGTAAATGGTGGAAGGTCAACAAGAGAGGGGAATGAATCCCGACAAGCCCACAGTCATCCATGGCTGGGAATCCAAGCGGGCATGATTGGCCCTGCTTTCTGCCTTCCCCCAAGTGCGTTCAGCTTTCCTGTGACGTTGCATAAGCAGCAGTTCGAAAACATGCAGTGGCTGGCTTCACATGTCTCGGAGGAAGCATGTGTTAGCCCTCACCCTCCCTGCTTGGTAGTTGTCGCGCAATAGGGGAGACTTATCTAGTGGGTGCGAGTTGGCAATGACGAAATTGAAAGAAAACTGGGTAAAGATAAATAAATGTAAAATAAATGAATAAATAAAAAGGCGGAGGGGGAAATTAGCCATGAGTTCATCCATGACTCACACAGCACTGATATGCCAGCAGAACGTCTCTCCAGGTTCCACCCAAGTGTCACACCAAATCTAACATGCAGGCATCAACATCCGACACGCCGGCACCAGCCAATAAAGCACAGTCCAAACTAAACACGAAGGCCAGAGAAAGAAGAGGACAAGGACAAAGGACACTTGTAGTGGACCTTGGCCTGGAAGGTCGAACACACTTGAACCTTCCGCACAGATTTTGTGCTTAACTATCGGTAATAATGGAAATGTACCACGGGCAGTATAAAAGCAGTAGAGGTTAGGCTAATTGGGTGAAAAGTTATCTTTAATAAAATAGCTGTGACAAGTATCAAGACCTCCTGAATCTCTGACTAACAAATTTCATTTTGTCTACTGATATGAGATGCTAGTAGCAAAAATATATGGTCTACTGTATAATCCCTCACTGTGCTACTTTTGTTTAAAACGCATTTTAATACTGTAGTAAAATCCAAGAAAGAATGAGACCGAAGTTATCAGAGTTATCTTTCATTTTCTGCACCCCAAACACAGCTGAATTGGAACTACACAGGTAGGAAGTTGCGAGAGTGGGGATTTTGGGGGACATCCGACAACCTGCTCCATTGTATTGGCCCGATGAATTTACTGGAGCCTTTTTTTTTCTTTTTTCTTTTTGATCTGTCGCTTTACCGAGTCACAAGCAATTTGCATAGAACTGAGGGCATATTGTTGCCCTGCCACCGTGCCACTCGCTGCTGTCACCGGAACACTTACATAGAAAATGAACGGTTGGCGCCACCTCACTTGCTAGTGTGAATGCAGGGTGAACCTAATTTGTGTCTGTGGTGTAGCGGCGTTCTCGCTTGGTGTGTCGGCTATTTCGAAAAATCTACAATAAGCACAACTGCAACAGCACTTGATGGCTTCAACCTTTCCGCTGCGACCAAAACATGTCCAACGATCCACTGTAATGTAGGTTTTAAACCGGGGGCCTTAGGCGCACAACCTATTGATCAATACGCTCACAACACCATGCATGCTGTGATGTTTTAGAGTTGACATTCAAACATGCAGCACTTTAAAAAAGATCCTAACATCTACATTGGAAATCCACTAATCTTTTGAAATGCCTCGCAAAGGAACGTCATAAAACCAATATAACCGTGGAAAAAATCCTGTAGAATAAAACGTGGCTTTATTTCTCCTCCAAATGCTACACCATCTCCCAGGAGTCAATGTTCAACAGAGGTTATGGTTTGATTCGACTGATTCAAGAAGAACCCAAAATCTGTTTAACCATCATAAATGTACATGAACACTGAAATAGCAGTGCCCGTGCTCACAGGTGTAATGAGACCTGGGAAGCTCTAGTAATGGTTCAGAGTATTGGGAGGATTGGAACGGAGCAGCAGATTACACAGGAGTGTCTCCACTTATCGGTAGAGAAACAAAGAGCCTTCTATTACTGCTCACCATAATGGGCAGCATTAACAATCACTCGGCCGTGAAAGCAGGTCGATGGAGCTGTGAAAACATGCCAAAAATATCCACAAAAAAGCCCAAAGCTGTGGGTAGAAGAGGCTTTTTCAAACTCAAAAACACTGCAGAGACCTAAACCTGACTGCCGCTACAGCGCAAACCATTAGATCCTATTAACCACATGCAGCAATAAAAATGCACAGAGCTCGGGAGGACATGTAGGATAGCAAACAACTGACTATTGCTCTTAAAAGGCAAGAACGATTGTGAACAGTGTACCAGCCTTGTGGGAGAGGTAAAGGCAGTGCGAAGTTTAGGTAGTGTGTCGAGTGCTTTACCTCTGCTCTTTCCCTCAAGCTGTCAAATCGAGGAAGCTCTGGGAGCTGGGAAAAGCGCCGGTCATAGATACACAGATGGAGGTGCTTGTCCAGGACGCGGAAGTCTTCATAACTGCGCCTCACAATCCAGCTTCGTCCCTGTGGAGAAGCAAGAGAAGATCACAAACTCGGACAGGAAGACAAACCAGTGCACTTCACCACTTTGTTGGTTTTTGGTCCCCATTGTACTGCCTCTTACATACATCATGTTATATTGCCTCATCAGAACCCTACTTGTATGGGCTAGTTTAGTGTTTGTCCCGTTAGCGTTGCCGTAGTCCAGTGCTGTATTGTTTCCTGAGCTGAAGCCTTTGCTACAAGTCCCGATCTTAAGTCAGGCCTGGAGGAAATTATTATACAGCAGTGTTTAATGCTGAATGCTTGAAATTCACTGTATAAGCAGTTTTTTTTTGTTGTCCAATCAATGCCGCTTATCAATAGCTAACGGTAGGGTACCTTCCAATAACCTTCCTGTAACTGCTGTAGTAGCAGTCTTGCGTAAAAAAAACCTTAACAAACGGGCATATTACTATTAGGCTACTTAAAAAATTATAACATATAAGTTGTACAAGTCGCAGCACCTGCTAAAGGGCAACAACATGCATCTTATAGTCCAGAAAATATGGTACACCCTTTTTTCACTGTCTTATTTCCAGGGAAATTATACATTCGGTACTGCCCAAAAGGAACCATAAATTGGTACAATTTAACATAAAAGTACAGGTTGTGTCATTTAGAGCAGCACAAAATTGTGGTGACGAATTGTGGAGTCCTAAATCATCACAGATTCTGCTTCAGTTTTAACGCTGGAGTTCAGCACCTCCGTTACTATTTAACAGACTTACTATAAATCTCTTGCAGGAGCTTCGCAGTCACACCCCCCACCTCCAGAACTCTAATAACTGCAGTGCCATGAGGGAGAAACCATTCTCATAGCAGTGTCACCCAATTTCTGAGCGCCCCGTGAGCTTCAATAATAGATCCCAATTCAGATATTTAAGAAGAAAGAAAAACAAAAAACGGAACAGCTGAGGTGAGCAAGCAGTATTTTCACATTGCAATGAGAAATAAAACGTGCACTTCACATGGAAGCTGAAAAATAATATAGACTACAAACTATTAACCTTAACTAACATTAGTACTGGCACTCTGGATCCACAGCAGGACCTGGAACAGTCTTTCTGCTCTCGGTGTTGTGGTGGGACGTTTGTTCCCCTCTTCCCCGTCCCACACGTGACGCGATGTGTCCTGTGCGAGACATCCATCATGGTGGCAGGTTTCTGGAGCATGGCTCAGAGCGCACCATAAAGCTGTCTATCCTGCACGCCAGCACACCCACAGAGCGAGTGCTGCCAAGAGGGGGCTTTTAACAACCCCCTCTCCAAGCCCCTTTGCTCACAACCTTCATGCGTTCTCATTCCATAACAGACTTCAACATGCAAATATTAGCTTGTTGAACTACTTAGAGAGAAGTGGACATTTACGGCTACGATCATAGGCCGTGAGTGCTACTTCACTGAACAATGAGCCTATTTTTCCAACTTAGGACCGCTCTGATATTTTTTGTTCCTTCTTCTCACCTTGATGTCCAACCCACAGAGCCCTAATCCAAGACGAAACCTCAGTGCCTTTGATATGGCGTTCAAAGATCCCTCTGAACTGGAGCCATGGCTGGGGGACTGAAAATGCTCGATAGACCGAGCTGGCGAGGCCATTGGGAAAATAAACAAGGGCGCGCAGCCTGTGGTGCTTTATCCTTCTGCTCCCATTTCGTTTCATATGGAACGTCTGGAGCTGCCATTGTTCGGGACTCCTGCCTTAAGAGAGTGTGGAACTAAAGCGATCACTGCACGTGTGTCTGGGCTTTCTCTGGGTTACTTCCACACCACAGTTTTACTGCAGAAGGAGCAGACCTGTGGATTTGGTCCTCCTCGCACACACTACAAGGGGAATGGGGAAATTTCCACACACACACACACACAAAGCCACATTTTTCCACAAGGTCGGGATGAGAGTTGCTATTACTCAAGCAAGTGCATGAGCAGGATCCCTTTAAAAGTCTTTCCATGCTTTTTTATGTTATTCACTGCTTTTCTCTGATGTGGCGAAGAAACCTCTCTTTTTTCCGGAGATATCCACCACGTTTGCAGAATCGTAATGGCAGAAAAAATGGGGTGGTTTAAATTACAGTTTGAAAAGCAGCGTATCATAGGTATCATAGAACCATAATGAGTGACAATGAGAATGATCTGAGTGCTTTAGCATGTTTCCCCTCAGAACAGGACACAGAACAGCAGATGGTTTACAGTTGGATTGCTTAAAAATCCCTCTAATTGAAGAAAATAAAGCCAGCTACTGTTTTGGTTCGCAACGACCAATCAACCAAAAATGTTCAACAGTACTGGGAAAATTCTGGCTGAAAGATTGCAGTGATGCTAAGAGTTACCCGATTTACTATTAACCAACAAATAATGGTTCCAAATCCATGCCATTGGTTAAAAAGTTGCATATTCCACTAAACAACATTTGAGATCTGAATCGTGTCTTTGAAATGTGTCTTTCTGCCGAGCCGTGCGTGTGCTCCTGCTATCTGAGATGCTGCTGGTCCAAGTTCCTGAGGTTGTGCTCCTGCTTGAGTCATGACTGCCCTCCGGACCTACAAGAGCACTTTTGAAGCAGCTGCGTGCACCACGACGCTCCTGGCTGCCAATAAACTGCACAGACAATCATCACCTCATTTTTAACCTCCTGCTTATGATTTGTAATTAGCTACACATTCGCTTGATTGCCAATTCAGTCATTAAATTCGAACCTTTTCTAGACCATTTATTTGGCACTCGGTTGTTTCCACGTTCTCAGACTCATTTATCATTCTGTATGTCAAACAGTTTTTGTTTTTTTTATCCTGACAGTTTTCTTCGAACAGAATTCTAACACCAGTGCTTGTCTCAGGGATCTTTACTCTGTTCGAGCCAAGTTTCTCTGAATTTTGCTTGTTCTCTTGTAGCATTCCTACTGTAATTTCACTCAAGTGTCGATCAGAAGAGGACAGTTTCCCTTTTTTCAGTCCTGGTTCTTCTCAAGGCTTATTCCTAATGTTCTGATGGAGGTTTTCCTTGTCACTGTCACTTTTGTTTTGCTCATTAGGGGTTCTTTAAAGCTGCTTTGTGACAATGTTGTTAAAGGTGCTGTATAAATACATTGGAATTGGTGGGTTTATTATTCAAGTTGTGAGGAATGTTTCTGAGTTGTACATCTCATGAAGCACCGACAGACTGCACACTAGACTGAGCCCTGAACATGCTCAGCAAAAATGATTAGGATTTTCAGTCTGTGACACAACTGCAGATAGAACCCAGGTGATTTATATTATTTAGTGAGCGGCATCACTTCCATGTTGGGCTTATCTGACTTGCATAAGTTAATGTTAAATTTAGGGTAAATTTAGCTACGTCTGCTTCTGTTCGGTCGTGTTAGCTTAGCCTATAGCATTATAAGAAAGGCAACTACTCCTGATTTCATGTTATCCAGTAAAAGTGTGTATTCTGTTCATTACATTCGCTCGCTACTTTCGGCCCCATCCATGGAAAACTATGGCTGCATTTTCATGTTACTTTTAACTTAGCTTGACTAAAGAAACGGTAATGTAGGCTACATTACTGCTACCTACATCTGTTATGTTATCATAGCCTATTGGTTTTCTTAATTTACAGCATTTAGCAGACGCCCTTATAAAGAGCAACTTACAACAGAGTACAGGGTCACGATACGGCGCCCCTGGAGCAGAGAAGGTTAAGGGCCTTGCTCAAGGGCCCAACAGTGGCAGCTTGGTGGTCCCGAGACTTTAACCCACGACCTTCTGATCCGTAGCCCAGAGCCCGAAACACTGAGCTACCACTGCCCTTGCCCATTTAGCAAGCCTTGTTGACATAAAACTCATATTTGTTTGGTATTTTTGATTGATTTTAGGCATGTTGGTTAACTGTTAATCACCAACTAATGACAATAAGTTAAAGTACAAAAGTATTTGCCAACATCCTCGGGTTTCAATCAGCCGGTATTTGCTGTTCTTCAGCCACTTTGGATGAATTGACAAATCCAGATATATCTGTGTATGCTAGTTTAACAGCAGGTAGCTCACAGTAGCCTCACTTTAACACACGCCCCTGCCTCGTGTAAGTGACAAATGTTTTCAAAACAGATTCAATCGCGTAAGAATAATAAAAAAAAATCTTATGTCATCAGATTAAGAACAGTCGAAAAAGCCTGAAATCTAAAACCATGTACATTCAAATTTAAGACAATTTATTACTTGATGACCATACTGATTCGTCCCATGTGGCACCGGTTTTACAAGACACTGTCATTCAGGCGTTTGTGCATGTGATTGTGGTTTATTGTCTTATGTACAGCAGCCTGATCTAAAAAGCATGAGTGTTGGATGGATTATGCGGCCACACCTGACAGTAGATCTGGACCAGGTACACCAGCTCCTTCGACTCCAGGCCATTCCGGCTCACTTCACTCTGCTCTTCGGCGAGGCTCAGCTGGAAAAAGGACAGAGAAGTAAATGAGGCAGTCTGATAAATACTGTTAAATGTAAGACACACTAGCATTTTCGCACACTCTTATTCTTTGCTAATGCTGCCGTCACAGCACTTCAGTGTTCCAGTGTTCAGATAGGTGCTACAAGGTTAGCTGAAGAGGCGTTGGATGATTTGTCACCGGTTGAGCGTTTTGCCTACATACTATGAATAATAAATGAAGATAAATGGGATTACTGGAGCAGCGTTAAACTGGCACAGCAGGAGATTGCTGCTATTCTACCGAGGTGACAGCTCTAAGTGCACACAAATCAAATCATCCGCAGCGTGCCATTCATAAGGGAATGCAGCGACACACAGGAACGTGGCCTTCAGTGCACCAACCTAGTTCACAAAGAAGGCAAATAGTATGTTGCATGCCCCAATTAAAGACATCGTTAATTGTGTATCATTACATAATTGGGTATGAACTGGCACCAGCTGGCTCCCACATACAGTCACATCTCTCTCTTCGTTCTGCTCATGTTGGTGTGGTTCAAAAGCAGAAATAAAAATAATAAAAATAAAAAAATATATATATATATATCATTTAATTTTTTGTGGGAATTGAAGTGCACAGACTGATCAAAGTGCAGAAATTGTCTCTACATTGTTTTTTTCTTCCTGCATTCTTTACAGAAACGGGGAGCTGAAAATCTCACTGGAATATCTGAGTTCGTATTGAACACGTGACAGGAAAGTGTTACTACATAATAAAATATAGCGCAAATCATATTCCAATATGCAAATGCAGGCCATGTAACACTGGCTTACCAGGGGAAGGGAGTGGGTATGTGTAGGGTTTCAATTTGCATATTAACAGAGTCTGGATTTCTTGATGAGGGTACATATAGAGGCGCTTCTGTGCCTTTTCTGTCGTCTAATGACCTTTTTTTTATGGAACTGTCGCATCAATCAATCAATATTATTTAATATAAAAAATTGTATGGGCTTCAAAATTAGTTTTGGTAACTTAAAAACAAAACAAAAACTCAGAAAACACTACTCTTGGTGCCCATGTTCCATGCTCACAAGCACTACCTTTATACCTTTATGTCTGTGTGGAGTTCTTTTTGGGTGGTTCTCATGATTGTGTGTGTGTGTGTTTGGCACCCTCTCTTCCCTGGGCCTGTTGTGCATCACCCTGTGACTGACGCATCATAACTGCTGAGGCTCAGATGGCTGTGCTGACAATAAGAGATTGGGAGAGCACATTAGCACTACCTCAGAGAGAGGCGTGTATTTAAATGCACACACATGCACGCTTTGACAGAAGCTCCGGGCAGGTTTCTACACCACCATGCACAAATTAAATCTCTAACATCAGACAACAAGGCCCCATTTACTCCTTACGCCTGAGCCACAAATGTGTTGAAAATGAGAGAGACCCCAGATATAATGACCGACTTCACAGATTTTTTGTCCTGGATTATCCTTCAGTCATCAAAGCGGGGCACCACGAGATTTGCCCAGAATAAAACACCACACACTTTCGGATTATGCCCACGAATCAGAGTCCTGACCACTGATCCCAACTTTCGAAACCTGGGATCTCACCAATTTTCTCAGCAAAACATACATGGCAGATGGCTGTCCGGCCTGCGAGGGAATCGGCCCAAAAATCGGCCCAATTATCCTCTAGTGTGTCCCAGGCGTTACATTACGATGTGATCTCTATCTGGATATTAAAAACAATTCGATCTTGCCATCGCGTTTACACCTACTATTTACAATACTATTTATTCTGTACATGTTGAGCTTGATGTGCTCATTTCTCATGTGCAAATAAGCTCGTTAGCGTGTGGGAAGTCAGCCAGCTGTCAACATGGCTGGAGTCGGACAGCCAGAGGTTATTTTAATCTAGGACAGTCTCTTTTAATCAGGGTCGTTTGCTATGTTTTTTGTGGAATAATTTAATGCTGTTCTATCCTGATACCTGCCTGATATAAACCCACTGTGGAGACCTCGCTTGCACCGAGATCCAATCACAATACGAGCAACACGACCTCGAGAGGTGATCTGGCTGATGCAAGCACATTCTGATCTCGATGTGGGCCGTGTACATTTTCAGCTGGTTCAACGCAATCCGAACATGATCCGATCACCGAAAAACAGGCCCGTATCATTGAAAACTGGAAAACACTGCTTGAATCTTCTTTTAAACAAATGAGCTTGATGTACTACGTGAACACGGGTAAAGTTTCAAAATGTAACAGTCATTCTCTTGTCTCTTGAGCTGCACAGGAAACGTATCTGCGTGTTTTAACGAGGATTTCAGTCAAAGCTTAATAGTTTCTGGTCAGCACATTTTAGCCTAGACTGCTTTTTGAACAAAGGACGATTCAGCACAAGCTTTGCCAAAACGTTACTGGTGAAAGACCAGACTGGTGCTAGCTAACTAGCACTTTGCTAGTGTATTCGCTAATTCTGTAGTAATCGCATACATCAGTATTTATATTTGCCTATTATTTATGTATAATCAATTAAACACCTTTGAAGATGGAAAAACCTCTCACCTCTCTCTCATGAGCATAAAGCAGGCAGAGGCATGATGTCTGCCATTTCACATGTGAAGAGATCAGCCAATCAGAACAAAGGTCATTTAAACATATTAGTTGTAAATGCACAGTACCAAAAACCAAGAATCCTTAGAATCAAGTTGAATTCTAAGGCACAATTGGAAAATGGTCATGCAAAAATAAATGACAATTTATTAATAATTTGGAACAGTAATAAATAAATGACTGGTTTTGGTACGTTACTATAAGTGGGCTTGAGAAAAATAAATAAATGAATAAATCCAGTACAAGAAAAGTGTACAATATGGGTTCTTGCAGGATGCAGGATATAAATGGTGCCTGATTGTTTATAGCCTAACTGATACGGCAACACAAACGTGGCAGGCTGTAAATCATGATATATGGCATCTTCTAGTTAATGGTTTAGTTCTTCAAGCATGTCGAAACACATGGAAAAGCTCAAATGGGATTGTTTATTTGAACTGGATCTATGTAAAGCTTTGACATTTTCAGCATAAAATAACGTCACCACCACTTTAAATAAAGACAACCAAGGATAAATACGACAAGTGAATGGTTCTTTAATGGTTTTTCAAATTCTAGTTATAAAGATCTGAGAAAGCAGCTGCTGATTACAGAACTGCCTTCCACCTTGTTCCTGCTGGACCCTGTCCAGTTTCAAAGGCAGGTGTTGACTTATGCTTCTTTCTTTTCAGCACCCTTGCCTTTCTTTCTTTGTGTGAAAGGACTGGACACTAAAAAAAAAGGGCAGAGTTAAGGATGCATGCTGTATTAAATAACAGCCTGTGGGACTGTGCATGAAATATTAGCCGTTTTGGCAATAGTTCTGACTCTTGCATGGTCCATGTCTCATTCAGCAACCATTCCTGCTTGCACTTTTACCGTTGCATGCAAAAAGGTAAAAAACAAAACAAAACAAAAAAAACGTAATGCTTTTAGTTTCTCTGCTGCGCACAAAGGAAGAAAAGTTTGCTGGCAAATTCATGGAAAAAATGAGGTCTAACAGCTAAAGGAGGGATCAGACCATGGTTCACAGACGGTATAGCCAAGAACACACGGTCGTGGTTTTTCACCCGGTTCATTAGTGAAGCTGCACTTTTGGCCGGCTGAGCTGCGGTAATCATCGCACTGCTTATGAGCCAGAGTGGCTCTTCCAAAAACACTAGGCAATATGAGAGCAAATGACCTAGTTATCCAAAACGGTTCAATACGGCCACTGCAAAACTACAGCCCGCTAATGCACTCGCTACAGACAGAGCAGGGAGAAACGTCCCTCTGCAAGCGCCATGACCATGAACATGAACCTAACCCAGCTGTTAGGTGCTATATCTAAATATAAAAATTTATAAAAATGCTTTCTCCATGACCACAGATGATCTTTATAGGTATTGCTAGTAATAAAGTCAGAAAATATTAGATTTTTGGCTAGCGTCATGTGGTTTGCACAGATCCGAGGTGGAAAAATCACTAGCCTGGGCTCCCAGGATGAGCAGATTATGTGTCCGGGCTAATATTTATTTATTTTTTAATAAATAATAAATTTCAGGATTTCTTAGTACAGGAAGTACAAAGGCATGAATGTGCATTTATCCATATTATAAGTAGGCTAAATATACGGTCACGTCTTCTACATTTGAGTGTGATATGTAGAGTTTCTGGGCAACCAAAACATGATACTGGGCAACAGTGCTGGAGCATTCACTTGCCCAAGCAGGTTAGTTAACAAATTTATGAATTGCCCATCCTGAACATATGCACTGTGATATCATCAGAAGGACTACACCGTGGTTATGAACTTTGCAGGACAGAAAGGAAAGAGATTCGTGCGTTACATTTAAACAATTCAAATGAACAACTATGAAAGGTGTTAAAGTGCAAGCACAATAAAGAGAGTGCATGCAAAGATCTACTTCTGCCCTACATAAATCAGCTGGAGAGCTTCAAGTTAACACTAGCAAAACTCATACATTAGATCGCTCGGTGAAAAAAAGACAGCCTTTAGACAGGAGGTGCAAAACAGACTGAAAGTAAAAGCAGGATAAATCCAGGGCAGCAAAGGGATGCAATAAAAGGGGGAAAGCAGCGAGAGACAGAGGGACTCACAAACACACAGCGTCCCGTCTGCACCGGTTAAGATGGTTAAGCAAGTCTTTTGTTCCTCCTCAATGCTTCCTCCCCCTCAGCCCGTCTTCCATCTCCATCACTCAGCGGGAGTGCGGTGTGTGTGTGGGGAACACACTTGCCGTTTCTGTCCGGCACAAATCCACTCAGCAGATATCAGCGGTGTTGCCCGTCAAGAGCTCTGTCCCAACGCGGTAGTAAAACTTTGCTCCTCCCACTGATGCATTTGTACAAACACACACAGCAGAACGATGGCCAGCCGGTCGGCTCTTTAATGGATTTTACAAGACTGCTGTGGCTTCTCAGCTCCGCCGTTTTGTTTTTCCCATCACCCTCCTGATGCTCTATGTACCACACTCTCGCTCAGTGTCTTGTTCCTGGCCAGTCTTTTGGATGGGACTAAACCGCATGCCCAAGAGAAAACCGCCGTCCAGAGGAGGTACGACTAAACGGACTAAACGATGAATAAAGCGGTTCTCCTCTTTGTACCAATCCGGAATATCCTTTCAGCAGCACATGCTCTAGCTCCCTCCTGCCTCCCCCTCTGTGCACCCTCCTGCACCTCCTCCCCCTACGCACTATCATTGGTACGATCCACGGGACAAAGCAGAGAACTAGTACGCCAAAAGGAACGGTAGAAGGAGGGGACTCTCTTTGCAACGGCCCAGAGTGCTTCTCTAGCATGTGCCCTTGCTCGCTCTCTCCTCCTCAGGGATTAGTGCGGGCCAGACGGGAAGAACACTGTGACAGAGACAAATGCGACTCCGTCTCACTGGGAGAAGGTGAGACCGGGGGGACAATAGGTGCTTGGGCTGGAAGACAAAAAAAAGAATAGAAAAGAATGCACTGTCCCTATTCAAGCACTTGCAAGCCCATAAACAGTCATATCGAGAGCAGAGGGTTTCTAGATTACTCATAACCCAGCTCAGGCTGTTTTCCATTTGATGTTTTTTTCTGTATGAGATTGGTCCAGCTGGCTGTGCGCAGAGCTCCGAGCGAAGCATGCGATCTCAGAGAAAGACAGTCAGGCTCTAATGGTTCCTCAAGAGACCACGTGGCTTGGGATGAGAGGTGAAGACTCAAGGCAATGGCCATGATAAGAGTGTTAAAAACACACCCAGACCATGGAAGAATAAAAGCTGCCACAGCAGCAATGGCATGCCTTCACATCTGAGGACAATTAAAAAGACTTTCCTGGAGGAGCCTCAAGACACGGAGCAGCCACAAGGAACGCGAGAAGGAGCCAAAAATACAGGCTACCCGACTTGCACAAGTGAGAAATCTCTCCTGAGACACTGTTACTGTGGGGGGGGAACATGACCATGTGCGTGTTGTGGCATCATGTGTTTGTGAGAGACATAGAGTATACGAGTACATCTTTTACGCCACTATGATTTCATTACTGTAGACCAAAGCAAGGATGAGAGCTCGGGGACCACAAAAGTGAAGATTTCAAAACTGCAATAACCTTGCCTTAATCAATCTCATACGACGTTTGCAAAGATTGCTAAAGAAAACAATGTGATCCAGCAGAATGACAAATACAGAGATTGTACTGTAGGATTTATCATCTCCAAAGACCACATGCAGGTTAATCAATCCACAGAGGAAGGTTTGTACACCCTATGCAATGGTCATTTTTTTAACTATCAGAAGACATAATTCAGTGAAATCTTCAAGTGCAAGCTCGAAATGAAATTGACAAAAATCTTTTCCCTTGCTCCAAATGTAACCAATCAGCCATGGCATGTTTGGTGTCCAAAGTTTGCTTCATTACTTTTGGTTCCAAGAAGCATCATCACACACTTGCGTCAAGAGGCATTGTTTGGCTCAGTAACACCACTTGTACATAAACAGTTTCGAGTCCGTACTAGAAAAATTAAATATACAAATCAAATTGGAACTGTATCATCATCTGAGTCACTTCTACGTGCATTTCCAACTTCACACTTTGGGCCACACCTCCTACTTGAGTCTGATGCTTGTGTGGAGCGATACCAAACTATGTGCTGAGGAAGAAAGTGGTTCAGCTTCATAATGACCGCTTTTATTTTATTTTTTGCCATAACACATCCCTTTGTCCATTTTTATAGATAACAGTGTCACAAACCACATAAGCAAGTCTGTTTGAGACTGAACAGGCGAGGGTGTGATGATTTAGACATGCATTTGGCGGAATGCTAAACTGGCAGCCATAAGCTTCCCTTACTTGTTAGCTACATTAGCCACGTTGTTGGATTTAATCTTTAAAAAAAGAAAAGAAAAGAAGGTTCCCCTAATAAAAAGAAAAATGTGTCCTGAAGAAAATTCTGCAGAAATATTTGAGCATTTTGTCTGCTTTAATTATAAAAGGATTCATTTGAGCAAACACGCTGGTCGACGTTTGAAAATCGTTACTGTAGCAGTTTTGCCTCATTATTTTATGAAACAGAGGCTGAAAATCTCATTGGAAAATCTGAATTAGTCACGAACATGTGACAAGCAAGTGTCATTGTGTCAGAAAATATAAGAGCCAATCATGTTCCAATATGCAAATATCTTCTGTTACCACTTTACCAAGGGAAGGGGGTGGATGTGTGTAGGGTTACACAAACAAAACAAAGGATTCAATTCAAAATTCTGCTCACCACCTACAAAGCCCTCAACAACCACGCCTCTCTGACCTCCTTCACCACCACACCCCCTACCCCATCTCTCAGATCAGCTGATGACAACCTCCTCCAAATCCCCAGAACCAAGCACCGGACCTGGGGCGCCTGGGCCTTTGCAGCAGCTGCACCCTCACTCTGGAACACCCTCCCCAGCCAAATACGCAAGATCAACACTCTGCCATCTTTCAAAAAAAGCCCTAAAAACGCACTTGTTAAAAAAAAAAAAACTCTCTGAACCCACTCTGCTTCACTCTTTTTATTTTGTTTTATCTCTATTTAATTTTTTTTATTTCTAATTCACCCTTAAACATTTATTCATATCTATAAAAAAAATATTTTAATTTTGTTGTATTATTATTGTAAAGTGTCTTTGGGTATCTTGAAAAAAGCGCTATATAAATCCGATGTATTATTATTATTATTATTATTATTAAGGTTAGGGCAATTCTAATTAGCATATTCATAGAATCTGGATTTCTTGATGAGGGTAAAAGTGTGGATGCTTCTGTGGCTTCTTATGTTCTCTAAAGACATATTTTTGGGGGGAACTGCCAAATCAAGCAATTTATTATTCATTACAGAAAAAAATATGGTCTTTAAAGCAAGTTTCGGGTCACTTTAAACTGTGGAAGGTTAATAAAATATGTGAAAGTACACCATTGGGGATATTTTTAGATGTGGATAAGACAGATGACCTATAAACTGGGCCCAGGCTCATAAACTGGATCAGAAGAAATCAAATCAGGCTCTCTAAACAACTCCATACATCATGAAATCATAATCCAATAGTGGCCTAGTTTATATCTCCATCACCAAAGGGCGACATGGTTTAGCAGAGCAAATCATTTCCCCAATCTTATTTTGAAATGATATCCAAAGAAAGGTCATATATCTGGATACGATCTGAAAGCGTGAAAATACAACCCCAAGACCTCGACCTTTCTTTCGACAGTAAACTAAAGTAACGGTGTAGACATAAAGGCAAGTCTGCAGAGGAGCAAGAGTACAATCTCATACCCTCTCCAAAACAATGGTCTAAATGATAAACTATCAGGCAATGCAATCATGTTAAAGGGCCTCGTGTCCATGGGGCTGTACTACAGTGTTTCAGCGCAGAGGCAGGGACCAAATACAGCAGCACCTCATATGATGATGTGTGTAGGGCAGTTTGCTTTGGCAGAATATACAACTGACTTATTATACAGCTGACTCACTCCATTAGCCTTGGTCCTTGATTCAAAAGCAAATTTCTAATTTGTTACCCTCTTCCATGTTCTCCAGCGGTTCAATTGATGCAATTTTTATTCACACCTTACTCTCTGGTGATGCCTCACTCCTCTTTTCCAACAACCCATGTCAAAAAATAATAATAATAAAGCGTGACGCAAAGAAAAAGTGGTCTCGCAAAAGAACCATGGCGAAAAAAGCTCTGCAAGGCCTCGTCTTTGTGGTGGTTTCTTTGTTTTTGTTGCCACCATTTAAAACATCAATTTGACTTCCTATCACAAAGACGAGGCTTCACTAAAACGCCAACATATCTGCAAATAAAACCCCAAGAATTGTGACTTTTTTTCCTTGCATAACTTTTTTTTTCTTTTTTTGTTATTACAATTCTTTTGTGAGACCACTTTTTCTCCTTCACCTATTATATAAAAAAATAAAAAAATAAAAAAAAATAAAAAAAAGACAACTGGCCTTTTTGACATGGGTTGTTGGAAAAGAGGAGTGAGGCATCGCCAGAGAGGAAGGTGTGAAAAAATGTAAAAAAAACCCTAAAAACTAAAAAGGGAATTGTTGCATCAACTGAACCGTTGGAGAACAGAGGGCAACAAATTAGAAATTGGCTTTTGAATCAAGGGCCGAGGCTAATGGAGTGCTTGCAGGGCTTATGTACACAAAGCAAAGAGAAATGTGAAAAAGGATTTCTTCCATGACTATATCTTAAGCTTTGACTGTATTATGAATTTACATTCTTTTCAGAGTAGCAGTCTTAGTCCTTCCAAAGAGAATAATCAGTTATAGAATAGAATAGAAAATAGAAAGCTCCTTTATTGTCACATATACATATACAAGTACAAGTACAGCGAAATTCATTCTTCGCATATCCCAGCATG
>JAOUQW010000019.1:10841347-10851659 GCA_028565825.1 Olivaichthys viedmensis | reverse complement strand
GTCCAGGATCCAGTTGCAGAGGGAGGTGTTCAGGCCCAGCAGGCTCAGCTTTCCTATGAGCTGCTGTGGGATGATGGCGTTGAATGCTGAACTGAAGTCTATGAACAGCATTCTCACATAATTGTCCTTTTTGTCAAGGTGGGTCGGTGGGTCAATATCGATATAATAATCATCATATCCTATTTTCTGAAGCTCAGAAAAAGCCTAAGGTATGTAACGAGCACACTAAAGATGAAGATTCAGTTAAGTGCACCATCTACAAAAGTTTTCCGTCACATATGATTATATGATCACATGATCGGATGACAAATTTATTTATAGAACACTATGTGTTGCACATTGTGTCCTATGCAAATAGAAAGTTAGGCCTTTTACCTGCAGCAACCATTATAAGAGCTAATTTATTTGAATGACTTTCCATCTAATAGACTTCCAGTGAGAACAGTACGGAGACAAAGTAATGCGACCCATACCAATAAAATCTGCAATGTGTCAATAATGTTTTCCAATGTCAGAGGCATCATCTGCTTGTAAAATCACAAAAATGAGCCGCCACTGAGTTTGCTGTTTGTCAGAAACAGTGGGTGTTTTGGGAGATAATTTTCTTGGGTGGAGGGAGAAAAACAAGACAGCCGAGACAAACAGAAATAAAATCACAGAATAGCATCTGTAAAGTATGAAATCTTAACTCCCCATGTAAAACTAACACCCAAGACACCTACTGTTTTCCAATGAACTGCTCATTTTAGTCCTGTCCTGATAGATATCTCTGTGATTTTACAAGCAGATGTTGCCTCTTAGGTTGGAAAACATTTGTGGCCACTGCTACATAATGTATTTACTCATCTTGGCGTGCAAATGCAATTGACACACTTCTGCCAGTCATAAAATGATGGATGCTTTGGAATGACCATCCGAATTCGTTGGAAAATAAATCTGCTGGAAACTGCATTAATTCATAGCTGCAAAGATCCAAAAGATTAATCATGGAGGATAAACTAATACTGTCCCAAGCTGGGCTATAGAGAGAAAACTAGCCTGCTTTTTGCAAATAAGCTAAATGAGTAAAAACCAATGTTCGAAGATGAAAAGCACAGCCGTGTCCACAGTATCGTTTCACTTTCCAATGTGAGGCAAAATGAGGAAAATCGATCTGGAACCAATTATATAAAAAACAGTGCTTCATGGATTAAACTAGTCTGGATTAGCCAGAACACTGCATACTTATTTATCTATTCTGGTTTGTACTCTGTCATTTGTCATTGACTGTCTGAGTCAATATGTGTATTTTATACTGTATTATGGTGTTCCTGCAGCTAAACCAAATACACAGTGAACGATGGGTCTTCATGCTTACTAAGGTAATGAGGTCATTTACATCCCTCCCAGTAAAGGCTTCAAACATAAAGACCTACATGGCTCAAATTTGTAAACTGTTCCAAATAAGGGAATGTGGAGCAAGCCTGATCCGAATCAGACTTTACAAGTAGCAGCAAAGCAACCAAAAAAAACAAGCCGTTTCTATTTGCTACAAGCAGCTGAACCACATTCATCTCCGACACAGATTCAGTTCCCGCAAAAAAAAAAAAAAAAAATTAATGATGAGAAGCAGAGTATTAGAATGAGGACGGCAGATACGGCCCAGAACTGCGCAAGGGATCCAGCCGATCCTATCCGAGACAAATTCCTTTCTGATGAGAGCGAAGCTACATCGTGCAGGCTTCCACTCCACCCAGTGTCTGAAGCCAGCTCTCATGAACGCATAAACCCCCTCAATATCCCCACACCTCGGGCTGTATAGACACGTGGCTGACCTCAAACTGTCATCCTCGTTGCAGGTCTCAAACACTGCTATTTGCACGTCTGATCACCAGGGGAGGAGGCGCCCAGAGGGGATGCTGGATCATAACAGGCTCGAAGCCCCTGACTGATTCCAGTGCAGCCTCATCAATACCGTTATTCACTGTGTGAGGGACTGAAGAGCACATACAGAGAGGCATGGCTTAATGCTATCAGGTGATCACATCTGGCACGTGCAGAGGAGAGGGAGCCACGGCAGTGATGCAGAATGACTGAGGGCTTCCGTTATTCAACACTTCCAGCTTAATGAACCATAAAATCAGTCCAACAGTGAGCACAATCAATGATTCATCAGGCACAGACTGGAAGGATAACCACCAACAAACGCGAGGCAATGGAGATAAATGGTAGGCCATCAATCCAATTAGGCATGCACGATAATTGCTAAAATAATAATTTTTTATTATTTTATTTTGTTTTAATTATTTTAAAACGATTATTTAGTAGCCTAAATATTGATAAAGTATCACAGTTATTTAACCAATTTGAAAACACAATAGTTATAGTGCACTTTATCATTTTAAATGAACAGAAAACTTTTTGCTCCATATTGTAGGGCTACATTACAAACCCTACAGCCTGGGGGTGGGCAATATGGGAAAAAATATTGTATCTTTATACAAACTTTTTCCCAATATACAATATGTATTATAATATTTAGGTTTAGCAACAAATTGCCAGCAAAACAGTCCTGCCACATTTCGGTTTCAATCATAATTGTATTTAATCGTCATATTAATTGTGTGGATCGTGCTGAACATAAACACAAATCGACTTTAAATATGCTAACAAATAGACAGTTAAAACATATGATTGGGGGGCTTGTGATTTAATTAATGCACCAGAGATGTTAATTAAAAAAAATAAATACTTAGGCTCAGCTCACATATATCCCAGTCGATTATGTTTAATTAATCGGGGTGTCTATTGGCACCTTGCTGAAACGATCACTGGCCCCACACACTACAGGTACATTGCATCCTTAAACACCAAAAAAAATAAAAATAAATAGAAGTGCACAAAGTTAAATCTGCTCAGCCAATCACAAACTTGATATAACATCACCACTAGCCTTTATATTCATTTCAGCCAAGTTTGCTAATAAGCTAGCTAATATTTGGCTAGGCATTACGCGGTGTAAAAACAATTAGCCATGTTTGCTAGCTAATGTTAGACTTGCTAATAAATTGTGGTATTAAAACCAGTAAAATAAAATAAAATAAAAATAATAATAAAAAAAGGTAAGCTAGCTACGATTAAGCTAACTAACATAAGGCTAATGGTTATATTTTATAATTAAAACCAGTAGTCACGTTTGTTAGCCTTATGTTAATGTACCATTAAAACCAGTAGTCACAGTTGTTAGCCTTATGTTAATGTACCATTAAAACCAGTAGTCACAGTTGTTAGCCTTATGTACCATTAAAACCAGTAGTCACGGTTGTTAGCCTTATGATAATGTACCATTAAAACCAGTAGTCACGGTTGTTAGCCTTATGTTAATGTACCATTAAAACCAGTAGTCACGGTTGTTAGCCTTATGTGAACCACTTTTATGTATAATTAAAACCAGTAGTCACGGTTGTTAGCCTTATGTATAATTAAAACCAGTAGTCACGGTTGTTAGCCTTATGTGAACCACTTTAATGTGTAATTAAAACCAGTAGTCACGGTTGTTAGCCTTATGTGAACCACTTTAATGTGTAATTTAAACCAGTGGCCGAGTTAGCGTCAGGTTACCTGTTATATTAGCAACGACTGATTTAGGTGCAATTAGTCCATATTTCCATTCTGGGTGCAAATAGCTACTGCCTTAATTAATTACAGAATACAAAAATCGTGATTACGTGAAAAAATACGATTCATTGTATAGCCCTCCACTGAAATAGAATACCAGAATAGAAAAGTGAGTTGGATTAGATCACCAAAATCCTCTCCAGTCTCGAAAGCACATCCTAAAATTCGTTATGTCAGAGTGTTCAATAAAGGTCACGCAGAAGCTTGCTACATCATGAACATCCTTTTTTGAGATTTAGTAGGTCTACATACTCTGATACACTGTTAGAGAGTGAAAAAAAACAGATTGCTAGAGAGGGCTGAGCAGTAAATAACTAAAGCACCTTATCTGAATAGCATACTTTCTAATCCTGAATGCTGGCATGGAGTTTCGCCCTGCAGAAGGTTGGGAATCTGAGCAGGTTCAGCAGTCACTGCCTGGCGCACACACACACACACACACACACACACACACACACACACACACACACACACACACTGCGTCAAGGCAATTTTACTGAAACAACCACACTTTGATAGTACAGAGCATGGCTGATTGAGCAGCAATCTCAATGTATTACAGTCTTCCGGCGTCTGCGAAAAGTGGGGCTATTACTGTACGCTGCTTTCATTACAGAGCTTGCAACATCCCGTTTTCCAATTCAAACCACCAAGGAACTTTAGGTTTGAGTTGTTTCAGAAATTGACAACAGCAAGAGACAAATCATTTAAAAAAAATAATAAAAAAAACACAACCCCACGGCTCTTGTTGTTCAAAGCCCTGGCCTAAATGAGCACACACAGGAGATACGAGGCCTTCAGAGCCGTGCTCTCCTGCAAGTCATCGTCTATCTGCAAACTGTAGGGTGGCAGAGAGGAAATGAAATTCCGAGAGCTAGGCCAGGCCACACAGAGGGACACTTTCTAACCCGCTGGTGCTGAAAGGTTTTAAGAATAAGAGGCTGTTAACAACAGCAGCAAGGTTTTCATTTTGGAGAAACACAAGTCCTGTTTTCGTCTTTCTGCTGTTCTCAGAGGGTACCCGAGGACACTTGGGAACCGTTACAATCTGACGTCACACTCGAAGTGCGTCTACGAATCCTGACCACGCGTGACAGCAATTTTCAAATCACTCACTCACAGCCTCACTCCAAGCCATAACCACCAGGCATTTGCAAAAATTATACGTTTTCACAGCCACGCTTAACCTGCAATCATTTAAGCACCTAGGATTTAAGCGACGCGAAACTGAAACAACTGGTCTGATGACAGGCGAAATGGAGACAGGAGTCTGTCTGCACAATTAAGGGCTTTGAATGAGCTAGTCCTCTCAAGTAACGATCCTTGAGGATGTTTCACTGCTTTATTTTTGGGAGGTATAAACCAAACCGAAGCATTTAGGCTACTGCTACTTTTCAGTCACTCCGGAGAATAAGATGCACCCCTCAAAATTTCTCACTAGGGCTGGAAAATATGAGCACGTGATACCGATATTGCAATAAATTGCGTCATGATACACTTTTTTGAGAACGTCACGGGTATCGTTGGTACTTTTAGAACACCGACTCTATCGTTAATTACAGTATCAAGTAGCTGATTGGACGTCAGAATAGATTTTTGGATCAACCGTTTCCTTCTTTGTTAAATCATTTATTTCTTTAAATGTCTAAAAAGTTTCAGTGTTGTTTTCTTATTGATGTTGCACTACCGGTTTTGTCAGCGCACCTAAATATCGTAATACATATTGCGTATTGTGGAAATCGAGATAAGATTTTGCATTTTTTAAGTTTTCGTACCTGCTTCATTGTACAAGTTGCATTACTGTACCACACATTTGTATGTCAGAACATTAGAGCCCTATTGATATAGTCTATGCGACGTTTAATGCTGAAACCTTGTAATTTACTTTAGTAGCTTTCGTTTTGTCCAATTACTGCTGCTACGATCTGCTAAGATAACGCTCATTTCCGCTAGTGCAACTATGGGATTTTTAATGTTATGGGAAGGTACTCCACCATTATTTTGGCACCAACATAACATTTCCATAAATCCTTGTGTAGCATGCCTACTGTAAAGACACTAACAAATAGGCATATTACAATAAGGCTAATGCAAAAATAATAACATGTGCAACTAGGCTTCGAGGCTTTGCTGGATGTGTTGCAGCGCCTGCCAGAGGGAAAGAAAATGAATCCTATAATCCAAAAATTACAGTATCCTCCTCTGGCAATGAGGTGCATTAGTATGCTCATCACAGCCTGCTGTAGCTTTATGTCATAAACCACGTAACTCTTGCATCTTCTGGCCTGCCTTATCGGCTGAGAGCTGTTCAAAGTCAGAGCCAAGCTCTAGAGACTTACAGATTATGATGCACACCGAGGGCATTGGCAGGACACCAGCATTTTAAAAAGAGCTGCTGGCATTGCTTTGGGTCACACCACTGTGCACCATGGACAGACTCAGGCCTGAAAACTGTTACATTCCCCCTTCCTCAAGCAAGCAGGAGGCATATTGAGAACTCCCACTGCCCTCTGAGTAGGACATTCTGAAGCCGACTTGTTCACAGGATGAAAAGAAAGGACCCTCTTCTCTTACCTCTGTAATGTTGTGCTAATATCTAATGTATGCTAAGCCGTGGCTGCCATGGCAACCCAGTTCGAATGAGGCAGAGCACTAAAAGGTGGCCGGACAATAATCCCTTAAACAGAGACAATCCCTGCCCCTCCGGGCCCGATACTGGTGGCGGGGAGGTTATCCTGTGAAAGGGATTTAACGCTGAATCTGAGAAAAAGAGTCGGGAAAGAGTTCACACTGCAAAGCACAGCGCAGGCACTCGTGAGCACTCGTGATCATGTGACTCGCACTCAG
Source organism: Olivaichthys viedmensis (assembly GCA_028565825.1). Lineage (NCBI taxonomy): Eukaryota > Metazoa > Chordata > Actinopteri > Siluriformes > Diplomystidae > Olivaichthys > Olivaichthys viedmensis. The sequence goes on along the minus strand of JAOUQW010000019.1, from coordinate 10,845,155 downwards.
CGCTTGTGCTTCAGATGTCTGGCACTGGGAGTGGGTGGGAGTGAACCGGCATTTCAATACAGTGTGTGCTGGAAGTGGCTGCCTAAGCCATAGTATATGATGAACATGATGGTGGACACCGTAATGTCATTTCACACCACATAAAGGAAAGGCTTCGAGTGCAGCTTGGTAGAGACATCACTCGCGGCTGATTAACGATCTCCCTGAGAGTTGTCATTTCAGAAAAAGGATCAAAAGATAGCGGCGCCGAAGCTTGACCAATAATTGCAAAAAATAAAATAAAAATCAATGCATCCCTGAGAGCGGCCACATCTGCATGTGCCTCTACGCACCAACAATTCTGACATCTCTCCCTAAATCTCAGGAGAAGGATCGAATATCCAATCCCATGCCAGGAATATGCTCATGCACGCCGACACGCGCTCGTTATTCCACCGAGATCTCTCCGCGTGTTAGACACATGCACAAACTATCGTTTTATATTCTTATATCTTATAAAAGATCAGAGGAGTCAGAGATCACTCTGAGGCAGGAACACACACACACACACACACACACACGTATACACAGCCTGTCCAAATGCATCCCAGGAGCGTCCTCATAAAGGTGAGAATGACCCTCGTGCAGCTGTTGGAGCAGCGTGGGAGAAAGACGAGTGAGTCTTACCTGTCAGAGACGTCATGACTTCCTGTAGCCGTGAACAGTCCTAGCGTTGCACTCCCCACCACTGCAGCAGCCCCGCTGCCTGCCTCCATGATACTGACTCACTGCAGGAGCAGCCTGCCAGAGAGAGAGAGAGAGAGAGAGAGAGGAGGGAGGGAGAGAGAGCCAGAGACGAGCAGAGTCGAGGAGACGTAATGTCACAAAGACAGAAAGATAGCACAAGACAGACAGGGGAAATAAAAAAGTAGAGCAGAGAGAAACAGAAGAGCGATACAAAAATCAGTATCTTTTTTCAGAGCACAGCAGCACATTTAAACCGTCCGTGCAAACACTCGAGACTCTTTAAAATCACATACTGTGCTCTTATATTAAAAAAAGATATTAAATCATAACATTTTTCAGATCAAAATATGTTCTCTACGCAAAATGCATGTTAGAAAACAAGAACAAACCGGAACCAACAAAACTCAGTGCTTTGGTTTTAGTTCATGTTCTATAAACTTGAGAGACGACAGGAAGAGTCACAGTGATGGTCATGACGCACAACATCGTCACTGTCAAGTTCAACATGAAACAAGAGCTCGGATTAACACTGTTCCTGTCTGATCAGCCGTTTGGTTTGGCTGCAACAGAATTTGTAACACAAAAGGTTGTGCACAAAGGGTTTTTACATTACGCCAACTAAGACACAAAATCCGCACCGTGACGGAATTACAACTACTTTAAGTTTGTCCTCGGTTCGGACGGACAGAAGCTTCCTGGATTCCAAATTTCCAGACATTCTGCCCCTAACTTACCTGACTGATTTTCACTTGTTAGCTTTGGTTATCATTTTCTCAGTTTCCTCCCCACTTTTTGCTCGGTCTAGTACTAGCAAATTGCGGGATCAACTTTAACTACCATTTCAACTCCTGCTCGGTTTTACACATAATTATATCCCTGAAAACGTAGAGGTACAACTGCACGTGTGAAAGGCGTTAGAGAGAGAGAGAGAGAGAGAGAGAGAGACATGACAGAGCTCCTTAAAGCTTCTTGCTTAAAAAATTTTCAATAGTGAAATATAGAAACAGCCTATCCAACACAGTAATAGCGCTTTTCCACCAGACAGCGCGTCACGGCAACAAATCAGTGAGCCCACATTTTGTCGTTATTTCCACTTCCAAGTGAGCTGCGTTGTAACTAAATACCTGAGCTGAATTTGGTTAGCCTTCTTTCCAGGGTGTCAAGATGATTTTTTAATTTAGGGCTGGGTGAAATGACAATATAATATTACGTCATCGTACACTTCTTGACATATTGCGTGTGTGGTCTTTTGTAACACCGATCGACTTCATGAAAAGTAGCTGATATGACATTAAAATATATTTTTCTACTAAACGTTTCATTTTCCCTCCTTTTCCTTTTCATGATATAAAAGCAGCATTAAACTCAGTTCTTCACGGGGTTTTTTAAGTGCCGCACTACTGTTGACTCTGTTAGCAAACCTAAATATTGTGATGCATATCGTGCATTGCGAAAATTTATTTAATTGTCGTGAAATTCTATTTTTGCCTGATCACCGACCCCAATTTTTATTTCAGCCGACTGTTGACGAAAATATGACAAAATGAAAAAAAAAACATTGTAAGGACATCATCAACACACGTAAAACTGCCATGAAGTTGCAGCCCGAATGATCGGAAAACTAAAATAATGTTTATTTGTGTTGCGTTTGTTGGGTAAAAACCATCGTCTGTGCTGCTACAATTTTGGAGAAATTAAACTCAAAAAAAAAAAAAAAGCGTTAAAGTTTAGCAATAAAATAGCAAAATGTTGCTTTTGATGGCATAAACAGCACCAACATTCTATGTTCTGTGCTTTTTTAAAATTTTGTGTTTCTCTGTTTTTATGGTGTTGCGTGTGTGACATGGTATGCTGAACCAATCAGCAATGAACAGTGCTGCTAGCCCCGCCCCCAGGTACTATTAATTCTATTGGTCCCATACAACTGAAACTTTCGGAACTGGACCAGTGTCTAGTGGAAAAAGCCCAGTGCCAAAAGTTCTGGTACTTTGTGCTGTGCAAAAAGGCCCTAAAATCAATACGCATCAGAAAAACATGCACTTCTTGATGGTTTGAAAGGGCGAGCAGCTGTCATTAGTTATATGTCCAACAAATACCTAGTTGCCCTGAAAGACACGGTGCGTGCACCACTGAGAAACTCCTACTCTAGCCCTTGGCGTGCTACGTGGTTTAATTGCAGAGACAGCAGCAGGTGACTGACAGCCTGAATAAAAGGCCATCCCTCATGAATTTAAAAGAACAAAACCTAAAGCCTACACGACATTCATCTGCTTCCTGCCACTAAGCACGCTCCAAGGCGGACAGGGCAATCATATCAAAGAATGGCAGGCTAAGAAATGGAGGAGGCACAAAACGCCCACACGCAATCCAAAAGCAGCTTGTCATCTATGTGAGGGGAGGAGGTTGTTGTCCATGCGCTCTTGCTGGGGTTTGTTGTGAAAATGCATCATCAAGATGGCACCAGAACCCACAGCACTCCAGTGTGGCCAACTTGTACGCCATTCAGAAACTTTTACAAATGACTCAGCAAACCTGTTTAGTTGCTGGAGTGAAGCAGTTGGCCGATGGATGGGTCTGGCCTAATTGTGTCTTCTGCTTGACTGAGCCGGCCGTGCCTTAAGCAGGCTTTAGCACATTAAAGGCGCAGTGTATCTTATTGCAGCAGAATCCGGAGCCAGTGCTGCCAAGCACATTACAGCCACACACACACACACACACACACGCACAGCTGAACAGAATGCACAGTGTCACGATGGAGACGACGATCTCGACTCAAGTGGCATTATAGATTAATCAGGGAGAACAAACTAATATAAGAGGCAGCGTCTCAAACAGCTTATAGAGAATTAGAGTACAGTAATCAGCAGCCATGAGAAGAGTGACTGCAGATACAGTGAGGTCCAAAAGTCTGAGAGCACATTGGAAATCTGGGATTATTTTCATTGCCACTCTACGGCACTCAAAGCTTTGCTGGAACTGGATCAGTCGTATCCAAAGCACGATACAGCAATACATAAAGCTTTGTTCACTGAGAGAGAGAACAGCAACTTCATCACAGATACAGAATGTGCTGAACAAAGAA